>JARHVA010002004.1:1527500-1652500 GCA_037957365.1 Torreya grandis | reverse complement strand
ACCTAAATAAAGATTGTTGGTTTTGAAAAGGAAAATAAGAAGGTCAACAAGATAAAAATCATAAAGTAAACATAGAAGGTTATGTGTTTCAAGATATTTTAATCCTTTCATTATATAATATTAATGATTTTTGGGTGTTAGATTCAGGGGCTTCATTTCATGCTACACCCCATAGGAAATAGTTTCAAAACTATGTTCAAGGTGATTTTAGACAAGTTTATTTCAGTGAGAATAAATCTAATTTTAGTAGGGCAGTTGGGAAATGATGGTTGCATAGTTACATTTTCAAAAAATTCATGGAAGATCACTAAAGGATCATTGGTAATATCAAAATGAGAAAAGGTAGGAACATTAAATTTATATATAGGTAATGTTGACTCTTCCATTGCTTTATCTCCTATAGAAGAGGATATAAAATTATGGCAACATAGAGTTGGGCACATGATTTATAAGGGGATCCAAGTTCTCTACTCAATAAATTTGTTTCTAGATTTAAAGAAGATGGATTTGGATTTTTTTTAGAATTATGTGTATGGAAAATAGAAGAGAGTCAAATTTATCAATGTTTAGAAGATAAAAAAGGATGAAAAGTTAGATCTTATGTGCATAGATTTATGGGTACTAGCTTAGGTATCATCCATTTATAGCTCTTTTTATTATGTTAGTTTTATTGATGATGCAACTAAAAAAAATTGGGTTTATTGCATATGAAAAAAATATTATGTTTTGAATACTTTTATGCATTGGAAAGCTTTGGTTGGGAATGAGAAAAGAATTAAGTTGAAGTGTGGTTTATCATATAATGGAGGTGAATATTACAACAAGGAATTGGATAATTATGTGTCATCCCTTTCTATTCATAGATAGAAGATGGTTTCTAGAACACCACAAGAAAATGATGTGTCATAATAGATGAATATGAGAATCATGGATTGTGCAAGGAGTATGATATTCCATGTAAGGTTACCCTTACAGTTTTTTATAGATGCTAAGCATATGTTTGTTTACTTAATAAATAGAAGGCTTTTAATTCCTTTAGATGGTGACATTATAGGGGAAGCACAGAAAGGTATAAAGGTATACTATTTATTTTTTTATACTTTCAGTTGTGAATCATTTTTCCATTGTGATAAAGAAAATAGAAGAGAGCTTGAAGCAAAATCTAAGAAATGTACTTTTATTGAGTATGGATTTAATGATTTTAATTACTATTTGTGGGATTTTGAAAATTACAAAATCATTAGAAGTAGAAATGTGATCTTTAATGATAATTTTATATACAGAGATCAGTTACAATGAAATAAACAAGAAAATCCAAATATTTAATATGTTCTTCTTGATGAAATCATTGAAAATAAATTTCCAAAAGTGATAAAATATTATACATACAATAAATACAATAATAAAAAGTACCTCAAACTCATTAAAGTGTTGATATAAGGTCTAAAAGATTATGTAGAGTCCCTAAGCAATACTCTCCTTGAATTTATTATTTATTATTGATTGATGGTGGTGAGCTAGAAACCTATGAAGAAGTAATGCACATAGAAGCTAGAAATAAGTGAGAGCAAGGCATGAAAAATGAGATGGAATCCTTGGTACATAACCAAACATGATATTTAGTTCAATTTCCTATAGGTAAAAGAGCATTATAAAATAAATGGGTTTATAGGTTGAAGGAAGAAGATGGAGGCAAAAAGAGCTACAAGGCCATACTTATTACAAAGGGGTTTACACAAAGAAAAGGTATTGATTTTGATGAAATATTTTCTCCAATTGTTAAAATGACTTCCATAAGAGCTTTTTTAAGTTTGGTAATAGTAGAATATTTACCCCTTGAATAGTTAGATGTGAAGACTATTTTCCTTCATGATGACTTGGAAGGGGAAATATATATGGATCAGCCATAGCAATACAAAGTCAATGGTAAGGAGAAAATGGTGCACAGGTTGATGAAGAGTTTTTATGGCCTAAAGCAAGCTCCAAGGCAATGGTATTTGTAATTCTACATGTTTATGATAGAAAAAGGTAATAGTAGATACCATTTTGATCACTATGTCTATTTTAAGAGATTAGATAATAGCATATATATTATATTTTTATTGTATGTAGATGACATGATATAAATTATTATAAAATAAATCTTGAAAATTCATTTTCTATGAAGGATTTGGGTGTTGCAAAACAAATCTTTGGTATGAAAATAAGAAGAGATTGGGAAAATAAAAAATTGGCATTGTCTCAATAAGAATACATCAAGAAGGTGTTAGTCAGGTTCAATATGCAAGATGTAAATCTAGTGAGTACACATTTGGGAAGATACTTCAAATTAAATTAAGAATAGAATATTAAAATAAAAAAATAAATCAATTACCTGTCCAATGTTCCCTATCATTTAGCAGTTGGAAGTTTAATTTATGTTATGGTGTGCATGAGATAGGACATTGGTCGTTCAATGTGAGTTATCAGTTGGTTTACAAATAATCCAACAAAGGATCATTAGGATGTATTCAAGTGGATTCTTAGGTACTTGAGAGGGACCAATGATAGACAATTATGCTATAAAGGGTCAGATGTTAACCTATAAGAATATGTTGATGCAAACATAGTTGGAGATTTAGATGGTAGGAGAAGCACCACAGGTTATGTATTCACTATTGGTGACATGACAGTGAGTTATATTTCAAAAATATGGAAGTATTTCCTTTATAAAATATAAATAAATGATATGTTTCAACTATAGAAGCAAGCAAGGAGATGATATGGATGCAATAGTTCACGGAAGAGTTCAGTTCAAATATGGAAGATATTAGGTTTTATGGTTGTATCCAAATTGTGATTCATTTAGAAAAGTACTAAGCATTCCATTAAAGAAATAAACATATACAACTTAGGTATCAATTCAATTGTTCAATTTTGGAGGATGGTCAACTAAATTTGGAAAAGATCCATCCAAGATATAATCCAATAGATATATTAACAAAGGTAGTCAAAAAAGAGAAGTTGAAAAGTTGTTAAAACTCAATATGTATTTAGTAATAACAAGGAAGATGAGAAATATGTCATGGTTAAAGTTCAAATAAAATTCCAAGGAATAGTTATAGTGGTGGAGTTGTAGCAATCAGTCTCCAAGTGGGAGATTATTGGATGGTAGAGCTTGATCTCATTATAATAGTTAGCTCCTTAAAGGGATGGTTGTTGGGGGGGAAATAGACCTACCCAAGCTCACCATAGGGGTCCAAGGGGGTGAAAAATGCACTGCAAAATATTTTAATTTCATATTAAATCTAGACCATTAACTATTAGGTCATAGATCTAATAGTCAAAATTATGTTGGTATATTTTTGCCCTAATATGTAAACCTCCTTTAATATGAGGGAATTGTAAACAGTGTGACACGCTAAGTGTGGGTGAAGAAAAAATTGCAATGGATGTATTACAAGTTTATCCCTTCATTTATTTGACTAAATAAGAGAAGAACTGACTATTTTTGTGTAAATGTTTCCCATTTTAGGTGAAGTAAATTAAATCCATATTTCTCTTATATTGTGTTTTATGCATTTCATTTCTATCTTTATTCTATTATAAATTTCTATGAATTATTTATTCCTAACACTTACAAGTGAGGTTTTTTAAGGAAAGGAAGTTTTTTTAGTATTATAGGTTTTATTTTATTATTCAAGATTTGATTGTTTATTTTTAAAATGTCAATATGTGAATCATTCTAGGATTTCTTCAGTGATAGTTAACGTAGTGTTGTTGATGTGTGATTCATTCAAAATGAATGGTTTTGGCTTCAAAAAATTACCAACCATTTAAGGTTAATTTTTCAATAGATGGTGTATGCTTGTAAATTTTGAGCTATAGATTTAATATACTATATATAGTAACTTAATCAAAAATTTATAAAAAAACATCAAAGGGAGATAATATGGAAGCAATAAAAAATTATAAGAATATTATTACTATCATCTTGCTTCTCTTATCCTCCCTCTAAGATATTTAAATGGATTCTCTAAGGATTATTTTCTTTCTTTTTGGATTGACTGATAATGTTGTCTTCAATATCTCAACTAAGCATGAAAGGATTAATAGATTCTTGGATGCAAGGATAATGGGGATGAAATGAGAGGATGAAGGATAAGAGATATATAATATACATTTAAATTTTCCAAGGCTTTCAAGTTATTTCCACATAGTAATGTTATTAGTTATTTATAGGGTGGTGGGAGAGGATCAAAATGAATTTTACATTCATAAGAATTCTCTAGTTTTAGATAATTTTATAAAGTTAGAGGAGGATGTAAATTTTCAAAGATTCTAGATTTGATTAGGGGTTAATAGGGATTAATTTATGTTCTTTAGGGAGGTTTAAGGATGTAGGTGTGTAGGAGAGGCTATGGATAGGTTGCTTGGACAAGGAGGTGGGAGACTAGTGGGTCGGTATAATATTTTAAATTTTAAATTGGTAAGTGGTTAATTAACAGGGTGGGATTAGTTATTTAATGAGATTTTATTGTGATAATTAAGGGGTTAATATATCATGGGGGTGTAGGAAGTTATACATGATGTAGGAAATATTAAATGAGGAATGGAATTTAATTATTTAATTCAAACTATCATTATAGGATTAATTTTAATAAATGATATAATTAGGGGAAAGGTTAGGGTGAGAAGATTTAGATGTATGGATTTGACCCTCTTTGAAATGGAATTATGACTAATGAAGTGTGGAGTATTGGTCCTTCAAATAAAAACCATTACCCCTTTGACGGGGTATGTGGATAGTAATGAACCGAATAGTAACTCAAAAAGACATCATGGGGCGAAGATCAAGATGATGAGGGGATGGAATGGTCTAGATGCTAGTTGAGATAATAATGATAATATTCCCAAAGCATAAATGTGAGGGAAAGAGGTTGCAGGTGTAAGACTAGTCCTAAGGGTGAACACACCTTAGCAATGATGATTAACCATATAAGATGAATATTGTTTAAAATGTCTATGAAAAAACAAATATTTTTATCTGTCTATGATTTATTCTGATGGTTCCTGAGATTATATCTACTCATCATGACCCTCACAAGGTTTTTATTTTATTAATCTTTGTCTTTCTCTTATAATTTTTTGTAAATGGTGAAATATGTTGTTTTTTTATTATTTTAGGTTATTATTTCAAAATAACTAAGCCTTAGATTTTATTTGGACATCATTGCTTACTGTTAGATGGTGGAGTCTAATCTTATTATAATGCCCAATTCTTGAAATGTGTGGTGTAGGGAGGAAATACCCCCCATGAATTTCACCATGAGGCTTACAAATTGATTGCAAAATATTTTGATGTTATGTTAAATTTGGACCATTCACTATTACGTCTCAAATCTAATGATAGAAATTATTTTGGTGCATTTTTCATAATATGTAACCTTCCTTTGATATGAGGGCATTGTAATCATGGTGGAACACTGAGTGTGAGTGAAAATGGCATTGAAATGGATGTATTACAAGTTTATTCCTTCATTTCTTGAACTAAATAAGATAAGAACTAGCTATTTATGTATGGATGTAGCCCATTTAAAGAAAACCACATTACATTTGTGTTTATCTTGTGTTGTGTTTTTCATATTTTATTTTTGTGTTTATTTTATTATTATGAATCTATGTTATATATTCCTAATAATTGGTATTAGAGGTGAAGGTTTATTTGGCACATAAAATCTTAGGAATAGATGATTCTTAAATTGAATCAGAGAAATAGCGGAAGAAGGCAAGATTAAGGTTGTGAATTTCAATGGCCAAAACTACCAACTATTGAAGATGAAAATGGAGGACTACCTATATCATAAGGATATTTTCCTATCATTAGGAAAAATAGTAAAAAATTGGTGACTATGAAGGATAAATAATGGGAGGTTATTGACTTAAAGGAACTAGGAACAATATGGCTATGCCTAATAACATCAATGGCCTTCAATTTTTAAAACTAAAAGACAACAACAGATGTGATAAAGTCATTGGATAGGTTGTAAGAAAAGCCTTCAACATAAAATAAGGTATCTCTTATAAATAATTTATTGAAAATGAAGATGTTAGAAGGTGGGTATGTAGCTAAATATTTAAATTAATTTAGCATGGTCACAAATCATTTAAGATCTATAGGAGTAAACATTGACGATAAGTTTAGTGATCTTTTGATTCTGTGCTCATTGCTAGAAAGCTAAAATGGCTTGGTCATGGTTGTGAGTAATTTTATCTATTATTCAAACTCTTTAATTTTATATGATGTTATTGGTGTTATTCTTAACGAGAAAATGTGAGAAAAATGTATAGGTGAGACATTAAGGAATGTTTTAACTATGGAGAATAGGAGAGGAAAGAATGATAGATAAAATGGCTCGATGAATCATGTGATGTTTAAGAATGACATACCCAAATCTAGAGGAAATTTGGTGTGCTATATGTGTGGGAAACAAGGACACTTAAATAAAGATTGTTGGTTCTGAAGAGGAAAAAAATGAGAACAACAACAAGATAAATCGCATGAACTAAATGTAAAATTTGATGTGTTGCAAGATATTTTAATCCTTTCATTAGATAATATTAGTGATTCTTAGGTGTTGTATTTAGGGGATTAATTTAATGCTACATCCGATATGAAATATTTTCAAGACTATGTTCAATTTGATTTTGGACAATTTTATTTCAGTGATAGTGAACCTTGTAAAATTGTGTGAAATGGTAAGATACAGATGAAATTATAGAATAGAAATAGATGGTTTCTAAATAATGTGAGCCATGTTCCTAAATTGCAAAAAAATCTAATTTTAGGAGGGTGGTTTGTAAGAGGAGGTTGCATAGTTACATTTGTAAAAAAATCATGGAAGGTTGATAAATGATCACTGGTAATATAAAATGTATTAAAGGGAGGCACATTAAATTTATATATAGGTAATGTTGACTCTTCCATTAGTTTATCTTCTACAGAAAAGGATATAAAATTATGGCACCATAGACATGGGTACATGAGTGAGAAGGGGATGCAATTTTTGCACTCAAATATTTTGTTGCTATATTTAAAGAGGGTGGATTTGGATTTTTTTTATCACTCTATGTATCGAAAATATAAGAGAGTAAGACTTCTCAAAGTTGGGAAGACAAAGAAGGATGAAAAGTTAGATCATTTACACATAGATGTATGGGTATTGCCTTAGGTATCATCCATTTACAGCTCTTCTGAGTATGTTAGTTTTATTGATGATGAACTATAAAAATTTGGGTTTATTACATATGAAAAAACACTAATGTTTTTAATGCTTTTATGAAATGGAAAGGTTTGGTTGAGAATGAAATAGGAAATAAGTTAAAGTGTGTCAGATCAGATAATGGAGGTGAATATTACAACAATGAATTTGATAATTATGGGTCTTCTAATGGGATTCATAGATAGAATATGGTTTCAAGAACACCACAACAAAAGGATGTGTTATAAAGGACAAATAGGACAATCATGGAGTGTTCAAGGAGCATGACATTGAATGCAAGATTGCCCTTATAGTTTTGAATAGATGCTATGGATACTATTATTTAATTAATAAATAAAAAGCTTTTAATTCTTTTGTATGGTGGAAGTTTTATAGGAAGCATGAATAGGTATAAAGGTAAACTATTCATTTTTAAAGACTTTTTGTTGTGAAGCATTTTTTGATATTGATAAATAAAATAGAAATAAGCTTGAAGAAAAATCCAATAAATATACTTTTATTAAACATGGATTTAAAGATTTTTGTTATTGTTTATGGGATTTTGAAAATCATAAAATAACTAGGAGTAGAGATGCAATATTTAATGAGAAGGTTATGTATAGAGATCAGTTGCAATAAAATAAACAAGAAAATCCAAATATAGAATATGTTATACTTGATGAAATCACTAAAAATAAAATTCCAAAAGTGATATAATGTTATACGTGTAACAAATACAACAGTAAAAAGTGACTTAACCTAATGAAAGTGTAGTTAGAATATCAACCATAGTAAGTAGACTCCCTGAAGGATACTCTCCATCAATTTATTATTTATTATTAATTGATTGTGTTGAACTAAAAACCTATGAACAAGAAATGCATGTAGAAACTAAAAAAAAGGGAGAGAAAGGCATGAAAAATGAGATGGAATCCTTGGTACATAACAAAACTTGAAGCTTGGTTTAGTTCCCTATAGGTAAAAGAGGAGTATAAAATAAATGGGTTTATAGGTTGAAAGAACAAGATGGAGGCAAAAAGAGGTACAAGTCCATACTTATTTTAAAGGGTTTTTCACAAAGAAAAGGTATAGATTTTAATGAAATATTTTCTCCAGTTGTCAAAATGACTTCCATAGTAACTATTTTAAGTTTTGTAGCAATAGAAGATGTGTACTTGGAATAGTTGGATGTTAAGACTATTTTCATTCATGGTGACTTGGAGAAGGAAATATATATGGAGCAAAAATAGGGATATCATGTCAAAGGTAAGGATAAAATGGTGTGCAGGTTGAAGAAGATTTTTTATAGCCTAAAACAAGCTCCAAGGAAATGATATTTGATATTTGACATGTTTATGATACAACAATGTTATAGTACATGTCATTTTGACCACTATGTCTATTTTAAGAGAAGAGATAATGGCATATATATAGTTTTGTTATTGTGTATAGAGGACATTCTTGTTTTAGGGTTTATCATGCATGATATAAATGATCTCAAAGGAAAAATAGCAAATTTATTTGTTATGAACGATTTGTGTGCTATAAAACAAATCCTTGGTATGAGAATAACAAGAGATAGGAAAAATAGAAAAATGACATTATCAAAATAAGGATAAATAAAGAAGGTGTTATTTAGGTTCAATATGTAAAATGTGAAACTAGTGAGTAAAAATTTGGGAGGGCACTTCAAATTAAATAAAGAATAGAGTTCTAAAATGCATAAAGAAATAAATTACATGTCCAAACTGCCCTATGATTTAGTAGTTTGAATTTTAATGTATGTTATGGTGTTCCCAAGACAAGACATTGTGCATGTAGTGGGAATTGTCAATAGTGTTATGAATAATCCAAGAAAGGAGATTTAGCATGCATTCAAGTGGATTCTCAGGTTCTTGAGAGGGACCATTGATAGATAATTATGCTATAAGGGATGAGATGTTAACCTAGAAGGATATGTTGATGCAGACATGGTTGGAGATTTAGATGGTAGGAGGAGTACCACAAGTTATGTATTCACTATTGTTGACACAATAATTGGTTAGATTTCAAAAATATAGAAGTAGTTTATTTTTCAACTACAAAGCATAAAATGTTGCATCTATAGAAACAAGCAAGGAGATGATACAGATGCAATGATTCACGGAAGAGTTGAGGTAAAATAGGAAATATTTTAGGTTTTATAGTGGTATCTAGAGTGTGACTCATTTAGCAAAGAACTAAGCATTCTATTCAAGAACCAAACATATACAACTCAGCTATCACTTCATTCATGAAGTTTTGGAGGATGGTAAACTAAGGTTGGAAAATATCCATACAAGAAAGAATCCTATAGATATACTAATAAAGGTAGTCATAAAGGGGAAGTTAGAAAGTTGTTTAACTTCAAAATGTTTTCAGGAATAAAAAGGAAGATGAGAAACATTTCAGGGTTAAAGTTAAAATAAAAGTCTAAGAAAGAGTTGTAGTGGTGGAGTTACAATAATATGTCTACGTGTTGGATATTGTTGAATGGTGGAGCCTAATCTTATGAAAATGCAAAACTCTCGAAAGAGGGGGTGTGAAGAGTGGGGTAATTACCCTCCCCACTAAGATCACCATAGGGGTCCAAAGGGGTGAAAAATGTATTATAAAATATTGTAATTTCATAGTAAATTTGGATTATTGACTATTAAATCATAGATCTAATGGTAGAAATTATGTTCATGCATTTTTTCCCTTATATGTAACCCTCATTTGATATGAGGTCACTATAAACATGGAGACACACTGAGTGTGAGTGAAGAAAAAATTGTAGTGGATGTATTATAGGTTTATCCCTTCATTTATTGGACTGAATAAGAGAAGAATTGACTATTTCTATGTGAATGTAGCACATTTTGGGTAAAATAGGTAAAACATATATTTATCTTGTGTTGTGTTAAATGATTTTTTTTATCTTTATTTTATTAAAAATTCCTATGTATTCTATAATCCTAACACTTGCAAGTGAGTTTTTTTCAAGAAAGGAAGTCTTTTTAGTATTCTAGGTTCTATTTTATTATTTAGGATTTGATTGTTTGTTTAAAAAAATGTCAATACATGAATAATTATATGATTTCTTCAATTATAGTGAATGTATATTACTTTGGTGTTTTTGATGTGTGATTCATTCATAATGAGAGATTTTAGCTTACAAAATTTACCAACTATTTACGGTTAATTTTTCAATAGATGGTGTATGCTTGTAAATTTTGAGCTATGGATTCAATATACTACATATATTAACTTAACCCAAAATTTGAAAGAAACATAAAAGAAAGATAATATGGAACCAATCATAATTTATAAGAATATTCTTGCTATCATCTTTCTTCTCTTATCTTCCCTCCAAGATCCATAAATGAATTTTGCAAGATTATTGACTTGCTTATTCGATTGCTTGATAATGGTGGCTTCAAAATATGAACTAAGCTAGAAAGGATTGATGAATTCTTTGATACAAGGATAATGGGCATGAAACGAGGGTATGAAGGTTGTGATATATTATATATACCTTTAAAATATCTAAGGCTTTCAATTTAGTTCCACTTAGCTCTATCATTAGTTATTTATAGGATGGTGGGAGAGGATTAAAATGAAATTCACATTTGTAAGAATTCTCTAGTTTTAGAGAATTATATAAAGTTAGAGAAGGATCTAAATTTTAGAAGCTTATAGATTTGATTAAGTGTTAATAGGGATTAATTTAAGGGTTTTAGGGAGGTCTAAGGATGTAAGTGTGTAGGAGAAGCTATGGATAGGTTGGCTTGGGCAAGGAGGTGGGGAAATAGGGATAAGTACAACATTTTGAATTTTATATTGGCAAGTGGTTGTGTAATGGGGAGAGATTAGTCATTTAATAGGATGTCATTGGGATAATCAGAGGAATAATATAGCATGGGGGTGAAGGAAGATCTGCATGATGTTGGAAATATTAAACGGGGAATGAAATTTATTTATTTAATTAGGACTATCGCTACAAGATTAATTTTAATCAATGATATAATTAGTGAAATGGTTAGAGTGACAAGATTTAGATGTATACATTTTACCATCTCTAAAAGGGCATTATGACTAAATAAGTGGGGAGTAATGGTCTTTCAAATAAAAACTATTACACCCTCGATGGGGTCTGTGGATAGGTATGCACCAAATGGCCACTCAAAAAGACATCATGGGGTGAGGATCAAGATGATGAGAGGATGGAATGCTCCAAATGATAGTTGAGATAATAACGATAAGATGCCCCCAGTATAAATGTGAGGGAAATATTTTTCATGTGTAAGACTATTCCTATGGGTGAACACACCTTAGAAATGATGATTAACCTTTTAAGATGAATCCTAGGAAAAGACCAATGTCGAGGAGAGAGGCAAGTAGATTCATTTTATAAGATGAATAATATTGAGATAAAGACAAATGTTAAAGAAATGGATAGATAAATAAGTCGACAAGTTGTTGACAATTCTCATGCAAAAGAAGAGCTAAAGGATGAGAAAAGGATAAAAGATAAGTGGTTTATGATGATAAATAGATATTTTACGAAGATAATAGCTCAACATGATTTAATATATTAGAGTGACCATGGGAGGACAAAATGGGAATTAATTTCTAAGCTATATTTGGTCACTATAAAGTGACCAACTGCTACCCACATATTTTAAAAATACCTTAGGATGATGTAGTTTTGACTCAGGATGTTAGACAAGGAGTAGAGAAATATAATAGTATATCCCTAAAACTGATTACATGACATGTAGGATGGAGACTGCTTATCAAAAATCTCACTAAATGATGGATAAATGGACATGTGAATTAGAATGAGTTATTTGGATAAATGGGTAGGGTTAACGTGCATTAAAATAGGGTAAAAGGTGAAAATACTAGGGTTATGGGGGGTTAAATAGAAAATTATGGGGTAAGAGAAGAAATTTTGAATATTGGATTTTGTAATCTTTTACTCTAGAGGTATCAAGAATGGTTTACATTCCCACATGCATACCACCACGTATAGATAGTTTTTGAGTTCTAATCACCAACTAAGGTAGGACAAGTAGTAGGTACCCCATCTTAGTTTGTCATATTTTACTTTAACTATATTTTTTTAGGTATTAAAGAGGGGTATATTTGAACAACACAAAATCACAACTAGGATTATTGCCCCTAGTTATAGTTCTATTCATGTAATGTGGAGTAATGCACTTGTTACCCAGGGTATTGAAAAATCACTTGTAGCAAATTATGGTTTTATAAAACCTTCACAGGTGAACTATAGTTTTACTAAACCACATAGGGTGACTTAAAGTTTCTTAAATACTTAGGTGGTAAGTAGTAATCTTGAAGAACTAAAAGAAGAGAAGAGTGATTCTCCAAAAATTGTAAGTTAGGGTCAAGAGCTAGAAGCGATTTTACTGAAGGTTATTTTTAAGACTTAGTCGAGTAAGGGGATAAGATGGTAATAGATAGATGGATAGGTCGAATAGGTATGGATAGGTAGGTTAGATATGGGATATGAAAAATTTATGTTAGGGTGTCAATTTTTAGTGATTAAGGCTAATAGGTTTGGTGGTGTTGGAAGATTTAGGTGTGTTATCATGTAGACTATGATGAATACTAGTATTACATAGGATACATCAACTTAGGTTGGTTGATATTAGATTAATATAGATGACTAGTGTATATTATATTAGCATGATGTCATTCATTTAGATAAACTAAGCTCTCATCACTGTGTTGGTGGACAGATCACATTCTAGGTTAAGCAATTTTCACTTCGTCATAGGAGAGATGACAGTGAATTTGGAGTATGAGTGACACATTTTATGATTACCTATGAGAAGATATGTGATCCTTTGAAGGTCATGGGAAAGGATCATGATTGTACAGTGGTTGTGTGGACATATATAGGTTAGATTTTATGATTCATATATTCACATTGATATGGCCTTCATAGATTATAATATTGGTAGGTTAACCCTAGTATTCATGTTTCTCATTACTAGCATATTATTAAAATACAAGAGTGGTTAGTGGTTTCATCTATGTTTATGGGATGTAGTGGCAGACATGGTGCATTATTATCAAGTTTTGGCATGGGGACCTATTGTGTTGGGCCAACTGTATAGAAGAGTGGTGAGTTTCTAACCCTCATTACTGATAAAAATATATTGTTAGTATCATATGGCAATCAAGATATTACTAGGCACATGAACATTTCATAACCTTGATCATTTACTAGTGTTTATATGGTACATCATTTTGGGAGTGAGGAGAGATCATGTATGCGATATGAATTTTATAATAAGGCATTAAATAGTTTGATTAAGGACTAGATTATTTGGATGCCATACATGATGGTACAGTGGGGATGGGAAGAGGATATAGACTATATATATATTCTAACAAAGTATTATTTGATAGGGCATTAGGATTAAAACATAGAGAATAATCATTTTAATAGAGTGAAAAAACAACTTTTACATTAGTACGATCTCTTAGGAGAGGATATTTTATTTTCCAAGAGTGATAGAGATAGGCCTAAGTAGGGGCATACAATTGATAAGGCATTGGCATAGGTAGATGATGATAACATAGTTCCTATAGTATATGATTATTAGATAGCTATAAAAGATCCTGGAATTACTATAGATTATACAATATGGTGGAAATAGAGATGTTCATAGATATTATTGAGACTATCATAGGTTCATAACAAGAAAGGGGTAGTATGGAGGCTTTTATAGGCATAAGAATGTTTGAGGAGATGATGGGCATAGAGGCTATAGCTATAGGCTAAGACATATGGTGGGGATGATGGTCATGATATGATTGATAAAGATTTGATGGTTATTGATGGGGGTGATTAGGTTGTATCCAAGGGTGATCAAGGTGTGGGTGGGGGGGGGATCATGGAGTGAGGGGGAAAGGAACTGATGTTGTGGAGAATTCTAGTCCACCTATTAGTGTGGAAAACTAGAAATAGATTGATAGTCTTCATTACGAGGTGAGCGAGAGGGTGGTTCATGTGGTCAGGATCAGTGCTGAGAGAGATAAGTATTTCCTAGAGTTGGTATATTTATAGTGGTAGATTGTGTAACAATATAAGTAGATGGCCCCAATATTAGCTCACTTGACCACATGGTTGGTATAGATTAGAACCACAAAGGCATAGATAGTAGCTCTATATGGTAAGATAGGTCAAATTCAAAATAAAGATATATGGATAGTATCCCTATAGGGTTATCTAGGTTAGATTCATTCTATAATTTCAAATATAACATCCCTATAAGGTCAGATAGGTTAGATTAAGACTCAATTTGGCTAACAAGAGGTAGAGTTACAAGTAGCTAGGGAGATTTGGGATGAGGGGGACACACTATTTAATATACATGGATTAGGAGATGTGATAGTTCAAATACCATGTTTGACTAGAGAGTCCAAGTACTATAGGGGTCTTTACAAGGGTGTGGTTTTAATAGATCAGTGAGGTCCATCTTATAGGGCCAAAACTACTCATTTTGTACATCCATCAGCTAGGAGATTACCAAGACTATCATGATCTAGGTCTGATGTGACATTTTTTATAATTTGGACATGCATTTCATACTTACCACATTGATGCCCATAATTATTATATTATATATATATTTTTACAAGACTCATGGACATTTATGTGATTATAATGAGATTTATTGTGGTATAGGGCATGTTTATGTATATTTTGTATATGTGATTGTGATGTATTTATTAGATTAGATATTGGATTCAATTGCTTATAATCAGGAGATGGTTAGATTTGTATGTGATGTAGATGTTAATATCTATTTACATGTATATAAATGATGTATGATTATGCATTATATGGGTGTTCTTTAATTTAATATATATGATGATGTGGATGCCTTTTAATTTCATGTATATGATGATGTAGATGAAATGGTTTTTAGATACAAGATGCGATGTTATGTTTTATTAAATGTACTAAATTATATAATGTGACATTTTAATGAAATCGAATGTGTTATAACTTGTGACATGTGTTAAGATTCATTTATGTGGTCTTTTAGTAGGATAATGATTTATCTCATAAATTGATAATGGGTAAACCCTCCTAGAACAAGGAGGTGGATGGATTAGTTAGTAGGTTAGGGTGGTCAAATGGTACAGTTTAATGATTAGGTGATACAGGTTGTGGGGTGTCTCGAATCCACATGAAATGTTGGAAATCCAATTTTACTATTGCACTTAGTTAAGAATATAACTATGACATTTGGATAGTCGAGATCACATTGACTTATAGTACATGTGGAGTTTAAGAGGAAACATTTTCAATGACATTCCCAATTTCATAATGGATAGTCAGTTGGGGCCATCCTCATTCCCATACCAAAACCAAATATTTACAAAATACAATACATAAAAAAGATAATTCAAACATTTACATACAAACTAATTACAAATGATTAGAACAACATAAAATATTATAATAAGTATTTACACAACATAACTATTAATAATATAACTTAATTATGACATAAAAAAAAATTTACATATGGATAATAGATTAAATTTATATACTAACAAGATGATGTAATAAAACTTTATCAAAACACAACTTAAAATGATGTATAAAGTATTTACAAAGTTAACTGAAGTAATATGGACTTGTGACCTAATTAATATTTAACTACTATGTATAAAAGTGCCAAATGGATTACAATTTATATACAAGAAAAATGATAACAATATGTCCAAGGAACTTGGTTAAACAAATATAGGCAAGACTACTCATTACATGGATAATAGAGTGTTAGGCCAAAATGGATAATTTACAAAGTATCTTGGAATATTGACCAAGGATAATAGGGAACAATAATCTGGAAACAATTAAAATAAGATCAAACTAGCTATGATTATAATCATAGGAACTGGATAAAAATTTAGGATTCTATTTGTATTTTTTTATAAAATGAGTTATACATCTTAGAGGAGGAATAAGCAACAAGCCTTCTTTAATAATGATATTAGTGGGTGTAGTATCATCTATGCTTAGGGTAAAGAAAATAAATATGTAAAATTTGGTGCCATTAAGGACGATAGGGAGAAGAGCCATCTAGAAGAATTGATTTTTTTTTAGATTTAGATGTCAGAAGAAAATATTGTTTTCAAAGTGGATTATATGTTCCAATTGAATCATTAATAGTTATCACCTCTATAATTTTAACATTGATATAACCCTTTTTGAGACTCATATCTCTTTCTTTTCAAATCATATATCTTAAAAACACCATTAGGATCAGGTTGATATGGAAGGGGAGTGGGCAAGATGGTAAGATGGTAATGATGAGAGATGAGGAAGAATGATGGATAGGAAATTAGTGATGCATAGGATTTCTCCCAAATATGGGGTCTTCTAGATAGAGGATTAAAAATTTTAGGCCCTATTACATATAGAATTATTTTATATGCATGATATTTATTGGCTCGTAAAGCTCATCTACATCTAGAGTGGCCATTTTATATGCCTTTGATCCAAATTTATCAAAAATAACATAAGGTCCAATCCAATTTACTTCAAAATTTCCCTTCTTTTTGCATTCGACATTGGTGTTTTTTAAATTTTCCTTAAGGACTAGTGTAGCAATTTCAAATTCTCAAGATTGAATTTTCATAGAATATTCACCTTTGAGCTTATTTTGATATGCTTTAAGGTGATCAAGGGCATGTTGACAATTTTCATCAAATAATTCTAGATCATGTAGCCACTCATTTATATACTCGATTTTTATTATGATGCCCCGCAAGAATATACATAATGAAGGGTGTTCAATTACACCTAAAAAGATTTAATCTATTTCAAATTCCTAAGAGTATGGAGTGGTCTCAATAGGCATCAGAAACTACTTCTATACGATTAAAGTACAAGATATAGTTTTGGATGCCATTTTCTTACAATGTCATTAACAATCTTCTTAAGTATGTTTATAAGCTTTTTGTTTGTTGCTTTTGCTAATCCATTGCCCTAGGGTAATAGTGTGTGGATATATTTTATCAATATGATATCAATTTCACAAGTATTCAACTTCTTGATTTGTAAATTATTTTCCATTACGGGATATGATTTTGGATGGGATTTTAAAGTGGTAAATTAATTGATTAAAATTAAACTTTGATATTTGAAGGCCCGTGGTGTACATTAGTGGCATAACTTCCACCCTTTTTCATCAAATACTTTGTGGTTTTAATAATGAAATTTTTTCCACTCTATGAGGTATGAATATTTTTTCTAATAAGATCTAATTCCCATACCAAAAAAGGCCATGGGTTCATTATAGGTTTAAGATCTTGGGCTAAGGAATGTATGAGATTCCCATGCTTTTTAATTAAGGTAATTTTTAGACCAAGACCTTTGAAATTAATTTTTTAAAGTTGTTAAACAAATGATTCAAAGTTTTCACATGTTTTCTTCAAACATGTACAAAATAAAAATATTGGTTTAGATTCCTAAATTTTTGTGAATTATTTAATATTTTAGAGAGGAGGAATATAAAAATGAATCTCTTTCTGAAATGTTTTACACAATTTTTTTTTTGGTTTGTGTGTAACCCATTCAAAATAGGGAAAAATGAAGTATCACACATGATGTAAGAACTTAAAAAGCATATGTCAATTTAAAAATATATGCATATAAAGAAGAGATAAAATGTGAATATAAACAAAGAACAAGATTTGTGGTGTGATTTTTGTACCTATTGTTAAGAATAATATTTATAGTTATATGGACAAAGTATTTTTGTCTTGAATATTTGAAGCATATTCAAGCCCTATGCAAGTTTTATTTTATTTAAATTATCATCCTAAGAAATCCATCCACTCAAGGGACCCACCCATGAACTAAGAAAAGCAATGAATAGAAAATGTAATTTGTAAACTTTGTATAATTTTTGTTAAAAAAAAGGCGTACAGTACAATGTTATTCCTAAACCCTACTATTTCAAATTAAGTGTACTCATGTTATTCATCCATCATATTTCCTCTAAATATTCTCTCCTTGTTTTATATTTTAATCAAACCTTATAGATATATTTCAAAATATCTTATAGAAATTTTCCCCCATACTTGATTTACACAAAAATAATTTTTAAAATATACATTTGTACAAAATAATAAGTGCTATCATTGTAACCTATTTTTTAAATTCAAGGTGTTGTATCAATCATAGGGATGGAGATGGAATGGTGAATCTATTTTTCCATGTATATATTTCATATTTCATATTTCATCATAAGAAGTAGAAGAATGAGTGGATAGTGTAACATAAAGCTGTATTGATCAATGTTAATAGATCATTTATATTTCTTTTTTCATATTTTATATTCTTAACTTGTTTGCTAAGTGAATATCTAATTAACTACATCACTAACTTAACTTTCTAAAATATCCATAAAACTTTGTTGTGGAAATTTGGACATCATATTTGTAGACCAAAAATAATATAATAAATAGACCCACTTTACTATTTTTTTATATTGCTCCATTGAACAAAAACTACTAAAATTGCATTACAATAGTTTTTTTAATATAAATTAAATTAAAGTGTAGGTTATAAACAACGGCCAGATAGAGACTAGTCCCTATCTCTACATTTTATAACACATCATATTTTTTATTTATTCTATTGAAATCAAAATATTAGCATGAGATATATCCATACCTCCATGTAGCAGTTAGTCCCTATATTTATATTGTAAATTGTTTAAAATTGAGTTTTTATGTAAATTTGTAATGTAAAATCACTAAAATAGTAAATATTTAATGTGCTAATGGATTTTAATTTTTAATCTATATCTTTAAATATAATATTGTAATAACTCTTTTTCCCACTAAATAATGTTGCATTCTAATTAAAATCCTATAATTTTCTTAAAAAAGTGCTTCAAATTATAGTTTTCATAATTAAACATTTCATGTCATTTAAATATAAAATTAATGATTAATTTTGAATGCTAACATGGACTGAATTCCTTAACTAATTAATGTGCATATTGCTCAGTTACATCGGCATAACAATTTTTTCCAATGTTTCCCAATTGGCTGATGTGTGGAGTTAAACTATAGTCCTATGCACATGTATGATGAAAATGTTTATAACTTTTATAAATCATGCTATAATGATGTTAGAAGACATAAATCCCTTGGGATTTATCATTATGACATCTTCTTGTCATGTCAGTGCTAGGCCAAAAATAATAAAATCACCGCCTTCACATTTAATTGAAACATTAAGATGGAAAATTTAGTGGGAAATTGTTTTTAGTATACATACATATGATCCTAATTTATACATGCATGACCACATGAAAAATACTAAGTGATTTTAAAATTTTAACTCTACTTTAAATTATATTTTGTGTATTTAATGGCACACATATTAAGTTATCATATTCCCACGAAAAATATTGTACAAGTTTTCCCTATAATTTTAATCCACAAAAAAATAGTTTAAGATGTGTGTGTTAATGCTCATGGTGGTGCTCATGATGGTAATAATTTTAATTATTCTACAATAAAAAATGATACAAAAATAGATAAGTATTAGCATTTACAACATTCCAAATTGAAGCAAGAACTATTTTCCCCCAATTAATTAGATATTCTACTTATCTAATTGCTCCCTACTTACTGAAGTTATATATTAACAATCTCTCCCCAATGCAGACTCTTTTTGAAAAATGCCAGTATAGAGGGTGTGTCAAGATTGATAATTCATTTGGTATACTAAAATGGAGACGGATAATTTTTCAAGATGTAGGTGTAGAGTTAGAAAAAGTGCCCAAAATCATAGTGGTGTGTTATGTGCTTCATATTGTTTTACAAATGAATAATGTAGATCTCCCACATAAACAATTAAATTCATATTTTAATTCTAAGACTCAATTTTGTACTAAAGGAATGGAAAGAGATCAATATAAATAATTAAGGTACATTATATTTGTTGAATGGAAAGGAAAATATAATATTATTTTTAAGTAATGTTATACTATTTTTGTTGGCTATTGTACAATTTTTTTGAAGTTATGAACTAGATATAAGATTAAACTATTTTATGTTTGTGAATCAATTTTAGTGTTTTACATGTAAAAAATACTATTTTTAATTTAAAGTTGCATATCCAATATATTCTCCATTTATTTGCCCTATTATTTCAATCTTACATGGTCAAGTTTTAATCTAGCTTCCTCAATTTATTTCATTTTCTAAGTGAAATGGTGCAATATTTTTATTCTTTTTCTCCCAAATCATCATAGGACATTGATTTTCCTTTTAATAGATTTCCCTCAACTCTAGACTTTTTGAAGGAAGTTTCTGGATATGCACCATTTCATTTTTTTCAAATATTAATTGGTAGAATTTATTTATATGATTTTCATTTTCTATATTTTTACATTTCAATAATTATTAGATTGACCTATTATTTTATATCACAACCTTTAATAAGACCAATTAGTTTGTAAGTTTTCTCAATAACAAAATTTATTTCTTCATAAAAAAACTCCATGTTGAAGGTATAGCCCCTACTGTGTTTCCAATTATTACTATTTTTAAGGTCTTTCTCAACCTAGTTCACTTGTATTTGCATTGAATTCCTATCAATTATATTTCACAACTAAACTTTCCACCATTCTCCACTTTATTCCAATGCCATTTTCCAAGGTTTCCATGGTTTACATCTTCATACACCTCATCAAACTATATAATTAATGGTAGATCACAACATGTTTTGGCTAAATCTTCTCTTTGAATTCTTTTTCCATCTCCTCATTAGTATTATCAATTTTAAATGTTTGAGTTAATGAAATAATTTCCTCCAGTTTTGAGTTTTGTTGTGAATAATTATCAACTCCTCGATTAGCATGTTGACAAAAAATTGAAAAAGTGTAAGATTCATACACATTAATAACACCATATGTCTCATTTGAATCTATTTGTGGATGAATAACATAATGGATAGATTTGGCTCTATCTCTTATCTTTACTCAAAACTGTGGAGCATGATTTTTATCATGTTTATGCATAAAGAACTCCATTTTTTTGAAATTACTTTTGAACTTGAATATTTTTCATAAAATGATATTCTATCCATACCCTATAGTATTGATACCCACAAATCCTTTTTAAAGGAAATGTTTGTTAAATTAAATTGTATAAAAATCATGTTCTTCATGATAAAATATGTGAAATTGATTCTACATGTATAAAACATACACTGATTTAAGAAAAATCATTGGTAAAAAAAATATTAAGAGTTTTAAAAACAAATATATAAGGAAGATGACGTCAAACATAAAACACAAAGCTTAAACTATTTTAAAATTTTGTAAGACCAAATGTAAAATGTTTTACTATACAAATAAAATTCCCACATTTACATATATTAGCTATTAATCATAAATAAATGAACATAAACATACAATGCATTTCGATAATTGCACTTTGAATATTTAACCTAATATCTGGTATAGTTTTAAAAATAAATGATATTATTTTATGGAAAACAAAATTATTGAATACATTCATATTAATATAAAATTTGAAGTATGTATAAAACCAATATTGGGAAAAAATGACAACAATAGAAGCAAGCTGTAAAGATATGCTTTTTGAAATCATTATTATATTAAACATGTAAAAAAGTATAAGGAAAGATCTAAAAAAATCTTCTAGATAGAAATAAATACCTCTTATATAATAAATTTATGTAATTCATGTATCTATGTGACATACAAACAAAGATTATCTAATATTTCAAATTAAAACTATTTTTATTTTAAGTTATCATATATATCGACAACATAAATTTTTTTTTTTAAAAAGGTTTATAATCTTGTTTATTATTTTATTATAAATATCTACAAACATATTTTTCTAAGATTGATTACCAAGTTAACAAAATGTACAAGTAGTAAAATTAACTTGGCAAGACCTGGATTTTAAAAAATTAAATACATCCTTCCCAAAAGCTTTTGGAGATTAAAAAGTGTAGAACAAAGCCTTATCTTTAATTTTTCTTGCAATTTTTTATGTGTCACTTTACTTAAAAATAAATACTAATTTAGTGATTTGTTTAAAATAAAATAAAATTTATCATCATAGAAACAACAAAAGGACCTTAATTTGGTCTCTTCAACTTTGTTTTTTCTACACCTCATTCACGAAGAGGACTCAAAAGTATATAGACTTAACTTTATGTTTATGTGGAATTTAAATCATGCCACATCAACATGTAAAATTAACATTCATGGATATATTAAAGTGCCAAATTTTTTATTCTTGGTTTAGACATCTGACATAGTAGTATGGAGCCATGGTTTTGATTATTGTGCAAGGGGTTATTAAGGTACCATTTTGGAGGTCTAATCAATCGGTGATGGTAAAATGACCAAATAAAATCCAAGTGGTTACCAAAATGTGACCATTTAAACTTTTGTTAATAACATACAACCCATAAAATCAATAGACATAGTTGAAGGTGATGAAGCATTAACACCTCATCACCCTACAGTTATTACCCATCACCTCACATTGAATTATTCGATCATTACACTATTTAATGTTGACCTTAATGCAACATCATCCCTTATTCATTCCCATTGGGCCATATCATTTCATGTGTGATGTTTTTTAAGGGAAAAAGATATCAAGTATTTGTCATATGGGATGATAGGAAGAATAACAATGACTACGAGACTACTTATTGTTAGTATCCATCAATGCATAAAGATGAGGGTTTTTATACCTCACTATGTTTATAACCCAAATCATTCAAAAAATTCTAATATGGATTAAAATGTTTGATGATAATTTAAAAATGAAAATTTCACTTGACATCATTTCTTGAATTCTTAGACTATATTTGGTTTCAATGTAGTTAATCTATGAATCATTTGAAATGAGTTATTTTGACTTACAAGTTTTAATGGAAACATAAGTTTTTATTATTATTATGGGCTTATTTATTTTATCTTATGTATAAATAACAAACTGGGTACACATCTCAGTATTCACAAATGAACATTTTAGGAGACACATGTCGATATCCACTGGAGTTTTATAGCATGACCAATCCATGGATTTTGCTTATCTATCATTATTTATAGGTAAGGTTTTTATTACCTCACTAAGGATTGAGACATATTTTCATAGGGTTTCTAACTATTTTTTGTAACTTGTATTAAAAAGAAAATATTTTTATCCATCTGTGATTTATTTTGATGGTTCTTGGGATTACATATACTCATCATGAGCCTCACAGTTTTTTTATTTTAGTAATCTTTGTCTTTTTATTATGAATTTTCTATATATGGTAAAATATGTTTTTTAGAATTCTAGATTATTATTTAAAAATAATTAAGCCTTAGATTTTATTTATACATCATTGATTATTGTTGGATGGTGGAGCATGATCTTATTGTAATGCCCAATTCCTGACAAGATGTGTGGGCGGGGGGAAATTCCCCCCACTAAGGTCGCCATGGGGGACTAGGTGGATCACAAATGTATTGCAACATATTGTGACTTCATATTAAATCTGGACCATTCACTATTAGGTTGCAAATCTAAACGTAAAAATTATTTTGGTGCATTTTGCCTTAATATGTAACACTCCTTTGATATGAGGGCATTCTAATCATGGAAACACACTAAGAATGAGGTAATAAGAAATTTTAGTGGATGTATTGGAAGTTTATTCCTTCATTTTTTGAACTAAGAGAAGAACTTCTTATTTTGTGTGGACATAGCCCATTTAGGGAGAACCACATTAAACATACTTTTATTTTGTGTTTCTTTTGTATTTTGTTTTCATATTTATTTTATTAATATTTATCTATGTTTTATATTTCTAAAAAATGGTATCAGAGCCAAAGCTTTATTTGTTATATAAAATCTTATGAAAAAAGGGTTATTGGTTTGAATGGGTGTAATGGCAAAAGAAGGCAAGTTTAAGGTCAAGAAGTCTAATGCCAAAACTACCAACTATGAAATGTGAAAATGGAGGACTATCGATATCATAAGGATATTTTTATATTATTGAGATAATTACAAATAAGTTAGTGTCTATGAAGGACAAATAATGGGAGGTTCTTGACTAAAAGGCACTAGGAACAAGATGGTTGTGCCTGGAAATCTCGATGGCCTTCAAAATTTCAAAATAAAAGACAATAACGGATGTGATAAAGGTATTGGATAGATTATATGAAAAAACATCATCCTACAACAAATTAGTTCTTATGAATCATTTATTTAATATCGAGATGCCTTAAGGTGGGTGAATTATTGAACATTTAAATGAATTTAACACGACCATAAATCATTTAAGATCTGTAAAAGTTAACATTGTGATGAGTGTAGGGATCTTTTGATTCTATGATCATTGGTAGAAAGATGGAATGGCTTAGTCATGGTTGTCATTAATTTTATAACTGATTCAAAAAATTTAAAGTTTGATGATGTTATTGGTGTTATTCTTAATGATAAAATGTGACAAAAATGCATAGGTGAGACATCAGGTAATGTTTTGACTATGGAGAATAGGAGAATTCAAAATGATAGATAAAATAGCCTAGGGAAACATGGTAAGTCTAAGAAGGGAAAATCCAAATCTAGAAGAATTTTTGTGTGCTAGATTTGTGGGAAGAAAGGACACTAGAAGAAATATTGTTGGTTTTGTAAAGGAAAATAAGGACAAGGAAAACAAGATAAAAAAATGGAAATATCTATAGGGGCTTGCTTTGATGCTACACCCCATAGGAAAGATAAAAAATTGGAAATATATTTTAATCCTTTTATTGGATAATATTAATTTTTTTGGGGAGTTAGATGCAGGGGCTTGCTTTCATGCAACACCCCATAGGAAATATTTTTAAGACTATGTTCAAGGTGATTTTCAACAAGTTTATTTTGATGATGGTAAACCTTGTAAAATTATAAGAAAGGGTAAGATACATATAGAATTAAAAAATATAAATAAATGGTTGCTTGAAAATGTGAGGCATGTTCCTAAATTGAGAATAAATTTAATTTTAGCAAGGTAGTTGGGAAGTGAAGCTTGCATAGTTATATTTGCTGAAAATTCATAGAAGGTCAGTAAAGGATCATTGGTAATATCAAAATGAGAAAAGGTAGGTACATTAGATTTATATACAAGTAATGTTGAATCTTCCATTATTTTATCTCCTACAAAAGAGGATATAAAATTATGTCACATCAGACTTGGGTACATTAGAGAGAAGGGGATGCATGTTCTCCACTCAAAGAATATGTTTCTAGATTTAAAGAAGATGGATTCATATTTTTATGAGTAATGCGTATATGGAAAATAGAAGAGAGTTATATTTCTCAGGGTTAGGAAGATAAAGATGAATGAAAAGTTAGATCTTGTGCACACAGATGTATGGGTACTGGCTCAGGTATCATCCATATGTGGCTTTTCTTATTATGTTAGTTTTATTGCTGATGCAACTAGAATAAATTGAGTTTATTGCATATAAAAAAATCTAATGTTTTTAATTTTTTTATGAATTTGAAAGCTTTGGTTAAGAATGAAAAATAAAATAAGTTGAAGTGTATCAGATTAGATAATGAAGGTGAATATTACAACAAGGAATTTAAGAATTATGGGTCATCGCATGGGATTCATAGACAGAAGATTGTTTCAATAACACCACAAAAAAATGATGTGTCAGAATGGATGAACATGACAATCATGGAGTGTTCAAGGAGAATGATATTACATGCAATGTTGCCCTTACAGTTTTGGATAGATGTTATGCATATTGTTATTTACTTAATAAATAGAAGGATTTTAATTCTTTTAGATGGTGGCATTCTAAGGGAAGCATGGATAGGTATAAAGGTAGACTATTGATTTTTAAATAGTTACGATTGTGAATCATTTTTCCATATTGATAACTAAAATAGAACCAAAATTTAATAAAAATCTAAGAAATATACTTTTATTGAATATGGATTTAATGACATTTGTTACTATTTGTGCAATTTTGAAATTACAGAATCATTAGGAGTAGAGATGTAATGTTAAATGAGAAGGTTATATACAGAGATCAGTTACAGTGAAAGAAACAAGAGAATCTAAATATGGAATATGTTGTATTTTATCAAATCACTACAAATAAATTTACAAAAGTGATTGAATATTATATGTGAAATAACTAAAATAAAAACAAGTACCTCAAACTCATTTAAGTGTAGTTAGAAGATCTACTAAGGTAAGTAGACACCTTGAATGATACTCTCCTTAACTTTATTATATATTATTGATTGATGTTGGTGAGCTTGAAACCTATGAAGGAGCAATGCATGTAAAAATTAGCAAGAAGTGAGAGTAAGGCATGAAAACTTAGATGGATTCTTGATGTGGTTCAATTACTTGTAGGTAAAAGAGCATTGTAAAATAAATGGCTTTATAGGTTGAAGGAAGAAGATGGAGGTAAAAAGAGGCACAAGGCCACACTCTTTTGAAAGGGTTTTCACAAAGAAAAGGTATAGATTTTGATGAAATAGTTTCTCTAGTTGTTAAAATGACTTCCATAATAAATATTTTTTGTTTGGTAGCAATAGAAGATGTGCACCTTGAATAGTTTGATGTGAAGACTATTTTCATTCATGGTGACTTGGAGGAGGAAATATAAATGGAGCAGTGACAGGGATATCAAGTCAAAGGTAAGGAGAAAATGGTGTGCAGGTTGAAGAAGAGTTTTTATGGCCTAAATCAAGATCCAAGGAAATGGTATTTTAAATTTGACATGTTTATGAAAGAACAAGGTTATATCAAATGTCATTTTGACCACTATGTCTATTTTAAGAGATTAGATAATAGAATATATATTATCTAGTTATTTTATGTAGATGACATGATTTTTTAAAGGTCTAACATGCATGATATAAATTGTCTCAAAATAAAAATAGAAAATTCATTTGCTATTAAGGATTTAGGTGTTGAAAAAAAAATCCTTGGTATGAGAATAAAAAGAGATAGTAAAAATAAAAAGTTAACATTTTCTTAATAAGAATACATCAAGAAGGTGTTTCTCAGGTTCAATATGCAAGATTTAAAAGTATTGAGTATACATCTATGAGGGTACTTTAAATTAAACAAAGAATCGAGTCTTAAAATATAGATATAGATCAATTACATGTCCAAAGTGTCATATGATTCAACAATTGAAAGTTTAATGTATGTTATAGTGTGCATGAGACAAGACATTGTGCATTTAGTTGGAGTTATCAATGGGTTTATGAATAATCCAAGAGAAGATCATTGGGATACATTCATGTTTATTCTAAGGTATTTGAGAGGGACCATTGATAGAAATTTATTATATAAAATATGAGATGTTAACGTATAAGGATACATTGATGTAGACATGGTTGTAGATTTAGATGGTAGGAGGAGTACCATAGGTTATGTATTCACTATTGGTGACATAATAGTTAGTTAGTTTTCAAAAAATATAGAAGTAGTTACTTTGTCAATTACAAAGGCATAATACATTGTAGCTACATAAGCAAGCAATGAGATGATATGGATGTAACAGTTCATGGTAGAGTTGAGGTAAAATATGGAATATTTTAGGTTGTATAGTGGTATCTAGAGTGTCATTCGTTTATCAAAGTGCTAAGCATTCAATTCTAGAACCAAACATATATAACTCAGGTATGACTTCATTCATTTAGTTTTGGAGGATGGTCAACTAATGTTAGGAAAGATCCATACAAGATAGAATCCTATAGATATACTTATAAAGGTAGTCACAAAGGAGAAGTTTGGAAGCTATTAAATTTGAATAGGTCTTAAGGAATAATAAGGAAGATGAGAAATGTGTCATGGTTAAAGTTCAAAGAAAAGTAAAAGGAAGAGTTGTAGTGGTGGAGTTGTAGCAAATGGTCTCCAAGTGGGAGATTATTAGATGGTGGAGCCTAATCTTATTATAATACCTAGCTCCTAAAAGTGGGGGTGTTGGGGGAAACTCTCCCCAACTAAGCTCACTATGGGGATCCAAAGGGGTGAAAATGTATTGTAAAATATTGTAATTTTATAGTAAATTTAGACTGTTGAATATTAGGTCATAGATCTAATGGTAGAAATTATGTTAGTTCATTTTTCACTAATATGTAAGCCTCATTTGATATGAGGGCACTGTAAATACCATGACACAATAACTATGAGTGATTAAAAAATTTCACTATATATATTACAAGTTTATCCCTTCATTTATTGGACTGAATAAGAGAAGAACTAACTATTTCTGTCTAAACGTATCCTATTTTAGGTGAACTACATTAAATCTATATTTATCTTGGGTTGTTTTTTATGATTTTATTTATGTCTTTATTTTATAAAAATATTCTATGTTCTCTATATTCCTAACAATTACAAGTGAGGTTTTTTAAAGAAAGGAAGCTTTTTTAGTATTCTAGGTTTTATTTTATTATTCAAGATTTGATTGCTTGTTTTAAAAAATGTCAATATGTGAGTCATTATATGATTTCTTCAATGGTAGTTAATGTAGTTAAATTTCATGTTATAAATGTATGATTCATTCAGAATGAGTGATTTTGGCTTACAAAAATTACCAACCATTTAAGGTTAATTTTTCAATAGATGTTGTATGCTTGTACATTTTGAGCTATGGATTCAATATACTATATATAGTAACTTAACCAAAAGTTATAAAAAACCATCAAAGGGAGATAATATGGAAGTAATTATAAACTATAAGAAGATTATTACTATAACAATGTTTTTCTTATCTTCCCTCCAAGATCTTTAAATGGATTCTCCAAGGATTATTTACTTGCTTGTTGGATTATTGGATAATGGTGGCTTTAAAATCTAAACTAAGTATGAAAGTATTAATTGCTTCTTGGATACAAGGATAATGGGGATGAAGTGAGAGTATGAAGGATAGTAAATATTATATATACATTTAATAGTTATAAGGCTTTCAAGTTAGTTCCACTTAGCTATATGCTTGGTTATTTATACGGTGGTGGGAGAGGATTAAAATGAATTTTACATTATTAGGAATTCTATAGTTTTAGAGAGTTATACAAAGTTAGAGGAAGATCTAAATATTATAAGTTTATATATTTGATTACGGGTTCATATGGATTAATTTAGGTGTTGTAAGGAGGTTTAGGGATGTAGGTGTGTAGGAGATTCTATGGATAGGTTGGTTTGGGCAAGGAGGTGGGGGATTAGGGGGTAGGTACAAAATTTTGAATTTTAAACAGGAAAGTGGTTAATTAATGGGGTGAGATTCATGATTTAATGGGATATTATTGATGTAATCAAGGGATTAATATAACATGGGGTAAAGTAAGGTCTACATGATGTAGGAAACATTAAATGGGGAATGGAAATTAGTTATTTAATTAGGACTATTATTATGGTATTATTTTTAATAAATGATATAATTAGTGGAATGGTTAGGGTGAGAATATTTATATGTATACACTTGACCCTCTTTGAAAGGGTATTATGAATAAAATTTTTGGGAGTAATGGTCTTTCAAATAAAAACCATTACCCTCTTGATGGGGCATGTAGATAGGAATGAACTGAATGGCCACTAAAAAAACATCATGGGATAGGGATCAAGATAATGAGGGGATATAATGCTCTACATTCTAGTTAAGATAATAATGATAAGATGCCTCGAGCATAAATGTGAGGGAAAGAGGTTGTAGGTGTAAGACTATTCCTAAGGGTGAACACACCTTAGTAATGATGATAAACCTCATAAGATGAATCACAGGAAAAGACCAATGTCAAGAAGATAAGTGACAAAATTAATTGTATAAGAGGAATATTATTGAGACAAATACATATGTTCAATAAATGTATAGATAAATATGTCCATGAGCTGTTGATAATTCTCATGGAAGGGAGAGCTATAGGTTGAGAAAAGGATAGAAGATAATTGGTTTATGATGATAGATAGATTTTATACAAGCATCATAGCTCAACATGATTTAATTTATTGGAGTAACCATGGGAGGACATGATGGGAATTAGTGTGTATGCTATATTTGGTCACAAAAAGTATCCAAGTATGACACACATAGTCTAAAAATATCTTAGCATGATGTACTTTTTACTTAGGATGGTTCATAGGGAGTGGGGAAAAAGAAGACTATAACCCTAAAAATGAATACAATGACTTTTAGGATGGAGTGTACTTATTGGAAATGTCATTAGAGATGGATAAATAGACATTTGAATCAGAATGAGTTGTTTGGATAAGTGGGCAGGGTTGATGTAGAATAAAATAGGGTAAAAGGGAAAAAAATGGGGTTATGTGGGGTTAAATAAAAAATTGGGTGGTAAAAGAAGTAATTTTAACTCTTATATTTTGTAATCTTGTACTTTGGAGGTATCGAGAATGGATCATATTCCCACATGCTTCTCACCATAGATAAAGAGTTTGTCAGTTCCAATCACTAGCTAAGGCAACACAAGTGGTATGTACCCCATGTTAGTTTGTCATTTTTTTAGTTTAATTACATTTATTAAGGTATTAATGAGGGTAATATTTTAATAATACAAAATAACAACTTGGGGTATTTCTACTAGTTACAATTCTATGGATGTAATTTAGAGTAATGCACTCATTACCCATAGTTTTGAAAAATCACCTGTACGAAATTACACTTTTATAAAACCATGATAGTTGAACTATAGTTTTACAATACCGCATAGAGTGACTTCAAATTTATTAAATCCATAGTTGGTGAGTATTAATTTTGTAAAACTAAAAGAAGGGAAGAGTGATTATTCCAAAACTATAAGCTAGTTTTAGGAGCCGTAATTGATTTTTATAAAGGTTATTTTTAAGACTTAATTAGATAAGGGGATAATAAGGTAATAGGTAGATGTATAGGTATAATAGGTAAGGATATGTATGGTAGGTATGGGATATGAAAGAGATAGGTTATAGTGTCAGTTTGTAGTGATTATGGGCTAATAGGTTAGTAGTGTAGGAAGATTTAGGTGTTCTAGTGTCTAGCCTATGATGACCACTGGTATTACATAAGATGCATCAACTAAGACTAGTTGATACTGGACAAATAGAGATAACTATCCTAAATTATATTAGCATGATATCATTCATTCAGATAAACTAGGATCTCATCAATGGGTTGGTGGACCGATCGTATTCTAGGATGATTAATTTTCACTTTATCATAGGAGAGATGAAATTGAATTTGGAGGATGTGTGTAAAATTTTATGATTACCTATGATAGGATATGTGATCTATTGTAGGTCATGGGAATGGAGCATGACTGTGTAATAGCTTTTTGAAAATATATAGGTCAAATTTCATGAATCATGGACTAACATTCATAGGGCCTTCATAGATGATAATGTTAACATGTTTACCCTAGTATTCATGTTTCTTATTACTAGCATACTATTACCAAACAAGAGTGGTCAGTGGTTTCATCTAGGTTTATGGGCTATAGTGGAAAAAATGGTACATTATTATCAATTTTTTGGATGTGGAACTATTGTGTTGGGCCACCTATACAGGGAGCGTCATATGTGGGTATATAGGGGAGTGGTGAGTTTCTAACTCTCATTATTCATATAAATATATTATTTGGAACATGTGGAATTCAAGAGGTCACTAAGCACATGAGCAATTCATGATCTTTATCATCTTTTAGTGTTTAGATTGTATATCATTCTAGGAATGAAGAGAGATCATGTATGCGATATGATATTTTATAGGAAGCAATTAGATAGTTTGATTGAGGACAAAATTACTTGGATACCATACAAGATGGTATAGTGGGGGTTGGAAGAGGATACACATTATACTTTTATACTGACAAAGTGTTATTTGATAGGGCATCGAGATTACAACATAGAGACATATCATTCTAATAGAGTACAAAGATAGTTTTTAAATTAGTAGGATCTCCTAGGAGAGAAGCATTTATTTTTTGAAAGTGATAGAGAGAGGCCTGAGTAAAGGCATACAGTTGACAAGGCATTGGTATAAGTAGATGATGACAACATAGCTCCTATAGTATGGGGTTACTTGATAGATATAGAATATCTTGGATTGACTTTAGATTCTATATGATAGTAGAAATAGAGATGTCTGTAGATACTATTAAGAGCAGCATATGTTCCTAAGAAGAGAGGGCAATTATGAAGGATCTTACAAGCATCAGAATGATTGAGGAAATGACAGGATTAGAGGATGTCACCATGGGATAAAAGATATGGTGGGGATGATGGTCATGATAGGACTAATCAAGATTTGATGGTTATTGATGGGGGTGATCAAGATGTAGCCAAGGGTGATCAAGGTGTGGGTAGGGAGGATCAAGCAGTTAGGAAGAAAGAAACTAATGTTTGAGGGCTTTGTAGGTCACCTATTAGTATGGAAAACTTGGAACATATCGACAGTCTTTGGTAGGAGGTGAGGGCGAGGGTCATTACGGTGGCTAGGACTAATGCTTAGAGAAATAAATATTGCCTAGAGCTGGTGGATTTACAATGATAGATAGCATAATAGGATATGTATGTGGGACCCACATTAACTCACCTAACCACATTGTTGGGATAGATTTAGACCAAAAATGCATAGATAATAGCTCTACAAGTTTAGATAGGTCAGATATAAGATAAAGATAAATAAATAGCAACCATACAGGGTTAGATTTAAGTTAGAGAGGCACATATAATAGCCCTACATGGTTAGATAGGTCAAATTCAGACTCAAATTGGCTATTGAGAGGTAGAGTTACAAGTAGTTGAGTAGACTTGGGATGATATGGACACACTATTATAGAGACATGGCTCCAAAGATGTGATAGTTAAAATATCACATCTAATAATATATGTCAAATACTATAGGGGTCTTTAAAAGGGTGTTGTCTTAGTAGATCAATGATATCCAAATTATAGGGCCAAAACTACTCATTTTGTACATCAATCAACTAGGAGACCACCAATAATGGCATGATCTTGGTCTAATGAGAAATTTTTTGTGTTTTCAACATGTATTTCATACTTACCACATTGATGTCCATAATGCTTATATTGTATATAATTTTTATAAGATTTATGGATATTTATGTGATTACGATGAGATTTATAGTTCTATATGGCATGTTTACGTATATTTCACTTATGCGATTGTGATGTGGATGTTAGTATTTATTTTCATGTATAAAAATGATATATGATTATGTGTTTCATGAGTGTTCTTTAATTTAATGTATATGATGATGTGGATGTCTTTTAATTTCATGTATATGATGATGTAATGATGTAGATGACATGGTTTTTAGATAGAGTATGTGATATTAGGTTTCGGTGGTTATGTTGTATTAGATGTATAAAATGATATAATGTGATATTATAATAAAATGGAATGTGTTATAACTTCCAACATGTGCTAAGATTTAGGTAGGCAGTCATTTACTAAGATAATCATATGTCTCATAAATTGATAATGGGTAAAGCCTCCTACACCAAAGAGGCGGATGGATTAGTTACTAGGTTAGGGTGGTAAAATGGGATAGTGTAATGATTAGGTGATACAAGTTGTGAAGTGTCTCGAATCCACTTGAAATGTTTGAAATCTATTTTTACTATTGCACTTAGTCAAGAATATACCTATGACATTTGGATACTTGAGGTCACATCAAATTATAGTGCATGGGGTGTTTAAGAGGCAACTTCGTTAATGACATTCCTAATTTCATAATGGATAGTCAGTTAGAGCCATCTTCATTCATAGACCAAAGCCAAATATTTACAAAATACAATTAAGACAAGATCAAACTAGATATGATTATAATCCCAAGAACTAAATAAAAAAATCAGGATTATGTGTACAATTTTTTTTAAAATGTATTATACACCTTGGAGAAGGAATAATTAATGACCCTTATTTAATAATGATGTTAATGGGTGTAGGAGGGTATATTCTTAGGGTAATGAAAATAGATAACTAAAATTTTATGCCATTAAGGATGATAGGGAGAAGAGCCATCTGGAAAAATTGATTTTTATTTGCAATTGGATCTCAGGAGGAAATATTATTTTTAGAGTAGATTATATGTTCCAAATGACTCTTTAATATATATAACATTTATACTTTTAACATTAATTTTCCCCATTTTGAGACTCGCACCTCTTTATTATAAAAGCATATATCTTAAAACCACCATTAGGATCAGGTTCATATGGAAGGTGAGCAGACTAGATTGGAATATCGTAATGCTAAGAGATGAGGAAGAATGATGGATAGTGAAGTAGAAACGTATATGAGCTCCCCCAATTATGGGGTCATCTAGATGGAGGATCAAAAAATTTAGGCCATATTAGATATATAATTTTTTGAGATGCATTATATTCGTTGGCTCTTCAAGCTCATCTGCATCTAGAGTGGCCATTTTATATACCCTTGATCCAACTTTGGTAATAATAACATAAGGCCCAATCCAATTTAGTTCAAAATTTCCATTTTTTTATGTTTAACATTGTTTTTTTTTTTAAAAAATTCACAAAAATTAGGTCACCAATTTCAAATTCTCACGATTGAATTTTCTTACAATATTGGCCATTCAGCTTATTTTGGTATGATTTGAGGTGATCAAGGGCATTTTAACACTTTTCATCGAATAATTCCAGTTCTTGTAGCCACTTGTTTTTATACTCAATGTTTATTTTGGTTCCCCAAAAGGATGTATGTAATGAGGGGTGTTTAGTTTCAACTTAAAATATTGCATCTATTCCAGATACCAAAGAGTATGGAATGGTCACTGTAGGCATTTAGATATTACTTCTATATGACCAAAGTATAGGATATAGTTGTAGACACCATTTTTTTTCAATGTCATTGACAAATTTCTTAGGTATTTTTATAATAATTTTATTTGTTGCTTCCACTTGGCCATTACCCTAGGGTCATAGTGTGTGGATACATGTTACTCAATACGATATCTATTGATGTTGAAGGAGTAGTGTCAGGCTCTCACTTCCAGCCCAACTTATTGTATTATTTAAGACATAATTTGTTTAGTGGAGACTGATAGGGAAATTGAAGAGATGCATCTCTTTCCTCTCACTTGTATATATATAGAGTGATTTCTCATTGTTTAAGAAGAATAAGAAAGATAATTCATTATAAAGCAGATTGCTATTCTTATTATTCAATATATAAGAGATATATTGTTGTTGGGTTTTTCCCTTGAAGTTGGAGGGTTTTCCTAGGGTATATTGTTGTGTTCATTGTTCATTATGATGCATTTTATATTTGTTTCAAATCTAATCATAAAACTAACATGGTATCAGAGCAGGTTTGAAGAAGATCATGATCAAAATTATCATTGCAGGGCAATACTCTATTATTCTTCATATCTCACTATGACAATGATGTAATTGTTGGTATCATTGACACTAGAATATGGAATGAGATTGAAAGCTTACATGATGGAGGCCTAGGACCTATTCCCCTAAAATGGAAGGGCATGTGCCAAAGCAGTGTGATGTTCAATTCCTCGCACTGCATTAGGAAAATAATTGGAGCTCGCTATTTCTTTAGAGGTTACGAAGCAATGCATGATCATCCTGATATAAGTGAATACAAATTAGTCAGGGATGACCATGGGCATGAAACATACACTACTTATGTTATTGCTAGATCAGCTACTATGGGAGTGAATTTCTCTAGATTTGCCAATGGAACCGCCGTAGGGATGGCATCTTGTGCCAGATTGGCCATGTATAAGGCCCACTGAAGAGCAAAAGGAGATGGTAATGATAGTGACATAACTGCTACTTTGGAGAAGGTTGTGGTAGATGGCATGGATATACTCTCTTAGTCCCTTGAAGGATTTGATCAGCCATTACACGAGGATCCCCTTACCATCATAGAATTTAAGGTGATGGAGAAGGGCACATTTATTCCAGCATTAGCTGGGAACTATGTCCATGTTATGGTGATGGAGAAGGGCACATTTATTCCAGCATTAGCTGGGAACTATGTCCATGTTATGTTTTCTATTGAAAACATAGTACCTTGGATAACCACTATTAGTGCCAGTAGTAATGATAGATAGTTCCTGGGGCCTGTCGTACATGGCAACCTAGAGACCTACAAAGGCACCTCTTCTACTTATAAATCTAAAGTGGAGAGAATATTTTATTTGGTATATATATATATCTCAAAGAAATCTCTAGGTATTGCAGTGCAAGGACTCTCTAATCCAACCTAGCGAAAGGTAAGATTGTGTTATGTGATGAAGAGGTTGTTAATCCTTATCTTTCAGGGATTTCTAGCTCATACAAATAAATTAGTGTGGTAAAATAAAGTGGGGAAGATGGAGTGATTCATGCTAACAATAAATAATCTAGAGCGCAAAAGCCTACACTAATCTGTACTTATCTGCATAAAATTGGAGTGAGTTTTACAGCTAATCTAAAAATCAAGGCTTACAACAATATCACCAGGAAGCCTACCACCTTTCTAAATCATGGAAAAGATTGAGGTTGGAGAGAGCTAAAGCTAATGACCTCATGGGAATAATAGAAGGTATGTTGATGTGGTAAAAACCCACATAAGTGTGAAAGCAGCCAAGACATTGAAAAGAGCCGAGTAGCTGTGTATTGAAGAAGGATGTAAATGATAAAACACGATGTGAGATGGTATCAATCACCATCGAGAAGTTGTATTAATTTTCATAGAATGGCATTCAATAATTAAGTGTTCCATAGAGTTGAAAATAGATCTATTATGCATCATAGATAGCAGTAGTTGTGATTAAGAGGGGAGTATTGGAATTAACCACCAATTACTTCTGTCTCTAGCTACGTCATGATTCTTATAATTAGATTTATACATGAGAGCCTCTATAGGCTAATCACTTTTCCACTTTAGGCATTACTACATGATCTTAAAGCTTGTGTGATCTTTGACATCAAATATTTACTCACCTACACTTTCGAGCTCTACCTATCATGGAGAAGATGGTCATGGGCCTTCCCAAATTCTATGAGGAGCATGTAGGTACCTGCAAAGGTTGTGCCATGGAGTCTAGAGAATTACTTGAGAGGTTTAAAGAGTTTAAATATTAGGTAGAGAACTTACCTGGGAAAAGAATCAAAGTTATGAGATCCAATAATAGAGGGGAGTACACCTCTGAAGAATTCCATAACTTTTTCATTGAAGTAGGAATTAAGAGGGAGTTATGTGTCCCTTACAACCCTCAACAGAACGGTGTTGCAAAAAGGTAGAAACAATCTATTTTAGAAGACACCAAAGATTTGATAACAAGTTCTTCTCTATGAGAGAAGTTCAAGGTGAAATCCCTTGATAATGAGTTCTTCTCTGTGAGAGAAGTTCAAGGTGAAATCCCTTGATAATGATTTCTTCTCTATGAGAAATGTTTGAGGTGAAATCCCTTGATAACAAGTTCTTCTCTGTGAGAGAAGTTTGAGGTGAAATCCCTTGATAACGAGTTCTTCTCTGTGAGAGAAGTTTGAGGTGAAATCCTTTGATAATGAGTTCCTCTCTGTGAGAGAAGTTAGAGGTGAAATCCCTTGATAACAAGTTCTTCTCTGTGAGAGAATTTCAAGGTGAAATCCCTTGATAATGAGTTCTTCTCTATGAGATAATTTTGAGGTGAAATGCCTTGATAATGATTTCTTCTATGTGAGAGAAGTTCGAGGAAAAATTCCTAGATAACGGTTTCTTCTCTGTGAGAGAAGTTTGAGGTAAAATCCATTGATAATGAGTTCTTCTCTGTGAGAGAAGTTCAAAGTGAAATCCTTTGATAATGAATTATTCTTTATGAGAGAAGTTTGAGGTGAAATCCCTTGATAGTGAGTTATTCTCTGTGAGAGAAGTTCAAGGTGAAATCTATTGATAACGAGTTCTTCTCTATAAGAGAAGTTCAAGGTGAAATCCATTGATTATAAGTTCTTTTATATGAGATAAGTTCAAGGTGAAATCCCTTGATTCCACCCCCTAGGAGAACCATGGTGGATGTTATGTAATGTGATGAGCAATTGTACATATTATACATTATTGTAGCCATTGTGATTGACATGACGATAAGGTGATATGTCTTATGTAGCTAGAATTGTCCTCCCTAGCTGAGAGGGAGTGTTGATGTTGAAGGAGTAGTGTCAGGCTGTCACTTCCAGCCCAACTTGTTTTATTATTTAAGACATAATTTGTTTGGTGAAGGACAACAGGTAAATTGAAGAGATGCATCTTTTTACTCTCACTTGTATATATATAGAGTGATTTCTCATTGTTCAATAAGAATAAGAAAGATAATTCATTGTAAAGAAGATTATTTTTCTTATTATTCAATATATAAGAGATATATTGTTGTTGGGTTTTTCCCTTCGAGTTGGAGGTTTTTCCCAAGGTATGTTGTTGTGTTCATTATTCATTGTGTTGCATTTTATGGTTGTTTCAAATCTGATCATAAAACTAACATAGGTCTTGCATTTCCTAATTTATAAATGATTTTACATTATCTGATATGATTTTGGACGGGATTCTTAAGTGGTAAATGATTTTATTATAAGTGAACTTAGATATCTAAAGGCTTGTGGTGTATATGAGTGGCATAGCTTCCACACTTTTAATAAAATACACTGTGGTTGTAATAATTAAATTATGTCCATTTGATGAGGTAAGAATAATTTTTCCAATCAAATCTATTACCCATACTGAAAAAGGCCATGGGTTCATTATAGGTTTGAGCTCTTGAACTAGAGCATGTATGATATTCCCATTCTTTTCAATTAAGGTGTTTTTTAGACCAAGACCTTTGAAATTAATTTTGTGAAGTTGTCAAACAAATGATTGAGAGTTTTTATAATTTGTCTCCCAATGTGTAAAAAATAAAAAATATTAATTAGCTTCACAAATTATTGTGAATGATCTAATTTTTTAAAGAGGAGGAATATAAAAAATTAACCTCTTTCTGTAAGGTTTTACACCAAATTTGTTTCTTTGGTTTGTGGGTGACACATTTAGCATAGGAAAAAAATGAAGTGTTGCACATGATGTAAGAACTCTAAAAGCATAGGTTAGTTTAAAAATATATCCATAGAAAGAATATTTCAAATTTGAATATATACATAGAAAAAAATTCATGGTGCGATTTTGGTACCTATTGTTAATAATAATATTTAGAGTTATATGGATTTTTTTTTTTTGTATTGAATATTTGAAGTGCAGACAAGCATGATGTATGTTGTATATTATTTAAATTATCATCCTATGTAATCCATCCATTTAGGGGACCGCCCCATGCACTAAAACAAGCAATGAATAGAAAATGTCATTTGTAAACTCAGTATAATTAATGTTAATAAAAAGTGGTATATTCCAATGTTATTGTTAATCTTTACCATTTCAAATTAAGTGCACTTATATTATTCATTCATCATATATCCTCTAAAGATTATCTCCTTTTTTTATATTTTAATCAAACCTTATAGATATATGTAAAAATATTTTGTAGAATTTGTCCCCCATACTTGCTTTACACAAAAATAATTTATAAAATATATTTTTTTATAAAATTATAAGTGTTATCATTGTATTCTATTTTATAAATTCATAGTCTTTTATCAATCATAGGGATGGAGATGCAGTGATGAATCTATTTGTCCATGTACATATTTCATATTTTCTCATTTGAAGTAGAAGAATGAGTGGATAGTGTACCATAAAGACATATTACTCAATGTTAGTAGATCGTTTATTTTCTCATTTCATATTTTATATTCTTAACTTGTGCAAATTGTCTGCTAAGTGGATATCTAATTAACTACATCACTAAATTAATTTCTAAAATAACCATAAAACTTTGTTATGGATGTTCAAACATCATATTTGTAGACCAAAAATGTTATAATAAACAGACCAACTATACTATTTTTTTATAATATTCTATTAAACAACAGATGCTAAAATCACATCATGGTACTTTTCAAATATAAATTTAATTAAAGTGCAAGTTCTAAACAAAGACCATGTAGTGACTAGTATCTATCTTTATATTTAATAGTATATTGTATTCATTATTTATTTTATTCAAATCAAACTATGAACATGAGATCTATCCATACCTCAACATAGTAGTTAGTCCCTATACTTATATTTTAAATTATTAAAATTATTATTTTTATGTAAATTTACAATATAAACTCATTGAAATAGTAAATATTTAATGTAAGATCATTGCAACAATAAATAATATGAAAAACTAATACAAATAAACTATAATAATAATAATAATAATAATAATAATAATAATAATAATAATAATAATAATAATAATAATAATAATAATAATAATAATAATAATAATAGAATTTTGAGATATAATATTTATATGTGCTAATATGACTAATATAGCTACATAATAAAGCCATCACAAAATTTACAAATAAATGAAAAATTAAACTAAAATAAATTAATACTTAAAAATACTTGATGAATTGAAATGTTATTTTAAACAAATTTCATAAAATGAATTTTACATATAAGACAAGATTAAGTGAAAAGTCATTGAATTATGAAATCATTAATAACAAAAAGACATATACAGTTATAATAATCATAATTTAAATTTAGACCATAATATTGATGATTAGAAAAATAATATGTAAAACTTCCTTGAGTAAGATGTGAAGAAAAATACATATAGCTTTACTAAATCAATCTTACAATAATCCTCTAAAACGTGCCAACATATTTTATTTTATTTTATTTTTTAATATGGAAGATAACATGAAAATAGGTTAAGATGATCACATGCTTGTTTATTAATAAGTAATATAAAAATTTATTCATTTTAAAAGATTGATAGAAACATATAAATTTTATTTATGAAGATTAAATTTGTATTAATATTTAATTGAAATGAGAGAAGGGTCACTAGATTAAGTGCAATATGATGGTTATGAAATTTGTGATCATAAAGGACAACATTGATCATGAGAGTTCTTGTCGGTTTCACTTGTAGTACATGTCTGCCCAAATGTATTTTTAAAAAAATGCCACCTAAAAAGTGTATCCTACTAAGTTGGTTGATGCAACATAGTTGAGTAATTTTCACGGCCATCTAGAATTGTCGAACGGATGAAAATTAGAACTCATGTGTCTTTTACTCTTTCCTTCCACATATTTCATTTGCATTTATGAAAAAACTCTCTAAAAATATACTATATACTATGTACCATTCAATACTTTAATTTCAATAGAATAACGATCAAATATAATGAACTATTCAATATAAAAATAAACACTAATTACTACATAATATTTATTAGATAAATTAATTTATGAAAATTAATATTTAATAAGATAGATAAATTTAATAAATATATTAATTTATTAAAAGTAAAATTTAATAAAATAAACAAAACATTGCATCAAATTTCAATCTCCTAAAAATATAAATAATTGTCTTAATAAATAAATATTTCACCCATACGTGTCGGTCATTGGAGTTGTTTAGGTTCTTCGCGATTTTTCTAAGAATAAAAACATGCCAATAATTATGGGCCAACAATAACATTTAAAAACTAATAAAATCTAAATTAACTTTTTATAAATAGTAATTTATTATTGTTTTTTATAATTAATAAAGGAAATGTTTTTAAATAATATATAAAAAAATATGTTTAAATTTTTTATATTAAATTTTAAAATATATAAATTCATATTATATGAACAAATTATTAATTACAAATAAAATTAATTACAAAATGAATTAAATTTTTTGACTAATAAAAGTACAAATTTACTACAAACAATTATAAAATTATAAAATGGTGTGGAGAGGTGTAATTTATACTACAGTGAGAGAAGCATATGATCTCGTTACATATGAATTTTGACATTGCGTGATCCCCAAATCCTTTCTTATTTATGTATTTATTTATTTCATTATTGAGATTGTCCAAATATAATGATGAAATATGGATAATATTTTATTGGATCTTATGAGAATGATAGTGTTGTGTTGTGGGATTGTCTTCTCAATTATTTAATTCTATCAAAATTATGGTTGAGTATACTCTTTCAAAATGTTATGTGTTATTAGTGTAGGTTTTTATTTTTCCCTATTTATTAATTAGGGAATATTATGTATTTGTGCATACATGGAGTTTTCCTGCATTCGTGGGATAGGCTAGTTTATGTAGAGATCGTGTGTCATATTTATGTCATAAGGTGGCATAAGAATGTCATAAGTGACTCCTTTGACCGGCTATTATGGGTATGGGTGTTACTTCTCTATTCTTGGCACCTTGTCACCACCTTTTTTGGAGGAGTCTATTATTGGGGTTCTTTGACCACCTTTTGTGGAGGAGTATATTATTGGGGTGCTTTGACCACCATTTGTGGAGGAGTTAATTTCTAGCTCTCCTATATGTATTCTTCATTTTGGCCATTTCATGTTAATCAAATTTTGGTTTTCTCCATTTTGTCCTGTGCAATTTCTCTTATTATATTATTTTCAAATTGCTTTAGCATTTATGTGGTGTGCATTTGCTTCAACTTATGTGATCACATCTTCATTGCACTCTCATTATTCGGATTCTAGGAATAACTCCAATATGGTATCAGAGCAAAATCGATAATCTTGTGTGTGATTATGCTTTTAGCTTATTTTGGAATCAAGAGGAGTGGAGTTCTCTTTATTTTTTTATTCTAGATTTGGTCTAAAATTAAAAAAATTCTTTCAAAATCATTTTTTGTTAGTTTCCTTGGGATCCTTGCATTGGGGTGTCTTCGCTATCTTCGGGTGGTAGTTTTGCTTGTGTTCTTAGATGCCATTGTTGAGTGGAGTAGAAGAGGGAGGAGCAGCAGTCAACACTCCTCACAGTCAGCTCTTCTAGTCAGCAGCTTCTGTCCTTCAACAAAATCAGCTTCTATGCCTAGCTTCAGCACTCCTTCAGGTGGCCACATGCCAACTTCAGCTCTAGCAAGGCGCTAAGAAACAAGCAGTCATTTGTATGGTGCCCAGGCTACTATTTTTTGAAAAAAAAATTAGAACTGCACCCTTTTTGGATGCCACTTGCTTTGTTTGTTGTCTAGATCCAACATTGTGCCTCATTTTTGGTGAAGTCTTCTGTCCAATAGCAGTTCCAGCCAAGCCTTCAACTGTAAGCGCCAAGCAGTAGGTCTGCATTTAGTTTTTTTGTCTTTTTTGAGTCAAAATTCTATACTGTTTGCTTTTGGATGCCCCTTCCTACTTGGCATCCAATGTGGCGCCCCTTGGACACTTGCAATCCTTCAATTCTATCTTTGATTTAATATTTTTAGTTAAATTTGACTTGTTAAAACAAAAGTCAATTAATTTGATTGAGTATTTAATTTTATAGACAGCTTTGTAATTTGGGCGTTTTCAATTAAAACTTGTATCTTCGTCTGTCGAAGACGAAAGGTGAGGCCCAGGTTGGTAGGAGGCCAATTCCCCCTCACACAAACCTCATTTGGATTTTTCATTCCATGATGAATCCAACGAGTGGTTGGAAGGCCACTTTCTCTCTCTATAACTGGCATTTTTTAATGTTTTAGTGCTTTTTTTTCAAAAACATTAGTTTACGGGAAAATTGTAACTTTAAAATCTTGCATACGGTAGCTTATTTTTTGGTGAATTTTTTAGGAAAAGTGCTTGTAATTCAATTCTTTACAATGTAGACTTTTAATTTTTTTTAAATGTACTAGTTTATAAAGTGCCAAAATTTGGGTCTCCCAAGACGCATTTTCGGCTGAGTCTGATGTCTTTTTTGCTTTAGTCTTGCACTGATTGCTCTAAGACGCATTTTTAACTGAGTCCGACGTCTATTGAGTGTGCACTTACATATTTGGGGGGGCTCAATATTTCGGGGGAGTGTGATTGCTTTTCACAACTTGTTTTCATTATCCTTTCTGCATACATTCACAACTTTCAATCAACAAAATTTCACCTAAATTTAGCTAAAAAATAGATTCTTTTCAACTTAAACCCCTAACACCAGTCAACTATCATGAATGGAAATTTAAAATATCAATCATTCTTAGAAGCAAAGGGTTGTATAGGATCACCATGGGTACAGAAGTAGAATCCAAACCCAAATGCTAAAAAATTTGAGTGGTACAACCATAGTGATGAAGCCTTTGGGTTACTGAGCTTGTCTGTATCTTCAGAACTTCTCTTCCACTTATAATCCTCCCAAACTATTAATGACATATGGGACACCTTAGAAAAGTTTTTTGGGAAGCTTGATGAGATGAGAGGTCATGAGCTCAAAAATGAACTCATAAGTCTAAGTCCTAGCAACTTTGACACCCTACATGACTTATTCATTAAGTTTAAGGCCCTTAGATTGCAATTGAAAGAGTGTGGGATAGATAAGAAAGATGATCAACTTATTCTTTTTATTCTCGTAAAGATAGGTCCAAGCTATTCAGTCTTAGTCTCCACTTTTCATGCCACAAAAAGTGCCCTTGGCACTACATGGAAAATGCCTTCTTTGGATTCATTCATTGTCGACTTGACTAGGGAGAAAGATAAGCTAATTCAGATGGGCACAATGAAGTCTACTCAACTCCAAGCTTTGATAGCTAGAAATTGTAAAGATAAGACTTCAACAAAGGAGAAGAAGAAAAAGAACAAGGACCAGGAGAAGAAGAAAGAAAACAATAATCCTACCAAAAACAAAACTGAGTCTTCATCCTCCAATGCTAAACTGAAGAAGGAGAAGGTTAAGTGTGCCTATTATAAAAAGACAGGGCTTGATGAATATAAGTGCATGAAGAAACAAATAGATCACCTAACTCATCTTCTAGAGAAGAACAACATAGGTGTTCTTGACTCCATCAAGCATAATTCATCAACCCAATATTCTACTAAGGCAAAAGGCAAGGGTAAGGAGAAAGAAAAGGGCAAGACCCTTGTAGCAGCTGTAGCTTCTACATCTTCATGGGTCATAGACTCAGGTGCTTCTCACCACATGGGCTCTTCACTAGTTGAGTTTTCATCTTTAGAGCCTTGTAGCATGACTTCAATTAGTTTGGGTGATGACACATCAGTTTCTATTTCAGGGAGAGGGTTAGTTGAAATGAAAGGAAGAACATTCAACAATGTTCTAAGTGTTCCTTCTCTTTCAACCAATCTCCTATCAGTGTACCAAATCAGTCACATTGGTTGGGGCATGAGAGTTGAGTTTTCACCAGATTCAGTGTCCATTAGGGAGTTGCATAGTGATACTACAATGGCAGTGGATAGGGAAAATCACCAAGCTAGGTTATACACCTCACATTTTGCATTAGATTTTTTTCCAACAGCATTGCTGACTCATTCAGATGGAGTTAGTAAATTATGGCATGAGTGGTTCGGCAACCTTAAATAACGCTATCTTGAGCAACTTTGTAAAAATGACATGGTCATTGGCTTGCCTCGTGTCCAATTCTCAAAAGGACTTTGTGAGGGGTGCTCCCTTGGGAAGCATCCCAAAGCAAAATTTGACAAAGGTAAAGCTTGGAGGGCTACACAACCTTTGGAGTTAATCCATAGTGATGTATCGGGACCCTTTCCCAAACCATCTTTCACAAGGGCCAAGTACTTCCTCACTTTCATTGATGATTTATCTAGGTACACTTGGATATATTTTCTTAAACAAAAGTCTAAAGTGTTTGAAAATTTTCTAGACTTCAAGGCTCTTGTTGAGAAAAATAGAGTGAGAAATCCATCAAGGTTCTTCAAACTAATAATGGAGGGGAGTATGTCAGCATCAGGTTTGAGCATTTTTGCACCATAGAGGGGATTGATTTGCAGGACACAGTCACCTACAGTCCTTCACAAAATGGGGTTGCAGAACATAAGAATAGTTTCCTAAAAGAGATGGCTAGCTGTATGATTCACTCCAAATCCTTAGCACCACAGTACTGGGCTGAAGCCATCAATTGTGCTTGCTACATTCAGAACATGGTTCCTCACAAAGCTTTGAAAGGGATAAAACCCTTTGAAGCTTGGCATAAAAGAAAACCTGATTTTGAGCACCTTAGGGTTTTCGGATCCCCAGCCATGGCCCACATTTTGAAGAAGAAATGCAAAGCTATGGAATGTCAGTTCAAGCCTTACATCTTTGTAGGATATCCGAATGGTATTAAGGGATATCACCTTCTAGATCCAGTCACTCATGAGACGTTCATCGAGAGAAGTGTCCATTTTCAAGAGAATCCTAGAGACTCAACACTTGACACTTCTCCCTCATCGGATCTACTTCTTCATGATGATTCCTCATCAGATTCAAATCAGCCACAACACTTTCTCGAGCCAGAGACATCTTCTTTTTCTTTGAGTTCAGACAACGAGGACAGTGATGTAGAGTCATCCACCTCTAGTCAGTCAGAGGATGAAGAGTTAGCACCTGACTCACCCACTTTTGGGCCACTTTGGGCCAGATAAACACTTGAGAGTGTTGGCAGTTGGGCAGGAGATCTTGTGGATGACAGACATACTAGGTGGATTTTCAGAGAGATCCACATGCCTTCTTTGCTATAGTTTCAGATCCACAGACTTTTTGAGAGGTATTGGGGGTACGTGAGTGGGATAGTGCTATGGAGGAAGAATATTCTTCCTTAATCCAAAATCACACTTGGGATTTGACTTCACTTCCTAAGGGAAGAAAGATGGTTTGATGTAGGTGGATATATCAGACCATGTTTGCAGCAGATGGGTCGGTTGATAAGTACAAGGCGTGATTGGTCACCAAAGGTTTCTCACAAGTGGCAGGCATTGACTACTCAGAGACCTTTGCACCCTTTGTAAAGATGATTTCTATTTGACTCACCTTGGCTATTAATGCATCACATGGTTGGTATGTGCATTAGATGGATGTGAAGAGTGCCTTTCTTCATGGAGACCTAGAGGAGGAGATCTACATGGAGTAGCCTCCAGGATTTGTTTAGGATTCTTCCTTAGTATGCAGACTTAGGAAATCTATCTATGGCCTTAAACAGGCCCCTCAGGCTTGGTATGCCAAGATGGATTCCTTCCTTCTCACAACAGGTTTCACTAGGTGTCATTTTGATCCTATTGTCTACTTCTTGTGGCAGGATGATTCACTCTTGATTTTGGTTGTATATGTTGATGACCTTTTGATCACCGAGAGTTCTTCATCAGCTATTGTAGCAATGAAGGCATCTCTCTAGGATAGATTTGACATGACAGACTTAGGTTTGTTGCACTAATTCCTTGGCATCGAGATCTCACAGTCAAATTTAGGGATTTCTCTTGCACAACTTAAGTATGCTCTCGACTTGTTGGCTCAGTTTCACATGGCTAATTGTAAGCCATCTTTGACTCCCTTTCTATCAAGAGTCAAGCTTGAGGCTGATTGTTCTTCACCATTGTTTGATACCACTTGGTATCGATAACTTGTTGGCAGTCTCATCTACTTGACTCACACTAGGCTTGACATATCATATGATGTAGGACATGTCTCTAGATTTATGCAAGAACCTCATGAGTTTCTTAGGAAAGTAGCTAAGAGGATATTGCATTACATATAGGGTTCACTTAGATATGGGATTCATTATAGATTTGGCATAGAGGTTGACTTGGTTGGATATACAGATTCAGACTAGGGTAGCGATTCACAGACTCGCAAGTCCACTTCTGGTTACAGTTTCTCTCTAGGTTCTGGTCCTATTAGTTGGTCTAGCAAGAAGCAAAATGCTATTGCTATATCATCCACAGAGGTAGAGTACAAGGGAGCTGTTAATGCAGCTAATGAGGCTATTTAGCTTTAAGGGATTCCTTCTGAGTTTGGCATTCCTATCAGGCAGCCCACCATCATTTATTGTGACAACCAGAGTACCATTCAGATTTACAGGAATCTAGTTCAGCACCAGCGGACCAAGCACATAAAAATTCACATGCATTTCATTCAAGAGCTTATTCATAGTCAGGTCATTGACTTAACATTTTGCCAGTCTAAGGAGCAGGTTGAAGACATCTTCACCAAACCTTTCACTGAGAGCAAGTTCATTCATCTACGAGCTCTTCTTGGGGTGCAGTCTACATCTGCAGCAACATCATCTTTAGGGGGGCCTTGTAGCCTCTTCTTTTCTTTTGTGTCTCTCTTTTGGGGAGGAGTATTTTCCTACAGGTTTTCTCATTTTATCTATCTTATGGGAGATTGCATTTGTACATGGGTACCTCATCAGGCCTAGTTATCGGGACCCATTTTTTATTTCCACACTGCCCATCTAAGCTGCGCTTATGGGGGTATTAGTGTAGGTTTTTATTTTTCCCTATTTATTAATCAGGGAATATTATATATTTGTGCATACATGGAGTTTTCCTATATTCATGGGATAGGCTAGCTTATGTGGAGATTGTGTGTCATATTTGTGTCATAAGGTGTCATAGGTATTCCTCTGTAGTTGAGCCGACTCCAACAATAGTTGGGGTTTTCGTAATCTTCGTCTTCATTTTCTACAAATTCAAGAAGCCTGGAGCTGATTAGTTGTGATTGCCACCAGGGCCACATCCATGACCCCTCCTAGGAAATCTTCATCTCCTCGGCTCCCTCCCTCATCACTCTCTCACAGAGCTTGCAAAGAAATATGGGCATATCATGTTTCTACGCTTCGGCTCTGTTCCCACCGTAGTGGTGTCTTCTCCTTCCATGGCACAGGAGTTTCTTAAAACACAAGATTTGCTTTTCGTTAACAGATCCATTCTTTCTACTGGGAAACACTTACTCTACAATCGCAAAGACGTCGGATTTGCCAACTATGGCGAGTATTGGAGGCAAATGAAAAAGCTTCTCACAATCAAGTTACTCACGGTGACAAAAATGGAGTGTTTCCAATCCATGAGGGAGGAAGAGGTATCCGCAATGGTGCGCTCCATTTGGTCGGAGAGCAGACAAGGGTTACGCTGCGTGAACAGGCTTTCATCCCTCACTCAACATATCATCTACAGAATGTTTGCCAGTAGAACATTCTCAGATGATGAATTGAGTGGAGGCCATGGCTTTGCAAAAATGCTCTCTGAGATGTTGTCATTAGAGATTTCATTCCGTTTCTAGATCGACTTGATTTGCAAGGCGTCCACCGTCGCATGCAAGCCGTTAAAAAAATATTTGACGGTTTTGTTGACAAAGTACTCGATGAACACTTGATCATAGAAGAGAGAGAGCTGACGAAGATGATGGTGTAAAAGACATGGTGGACGTCCTACTGGACATGGCAGAGAAGGAGATGAAAATCACAAGGCAGTGATCCTGGTAAGTTTGGAAATAGAATAATCTACAAGCTTTCAAATTGAGATTAAAAGTGAAAGTGAAAGAAAGAAATATTATTAATTTATGCAATAAATTTTAAAGTATTTTAAAAGTGTAACTAAAAAATTAATGTGAAAAAACTAACCTACCTTAAGATTACGGATAAAAATGGTAAAGTAGATGAAACAACATAATTTATTGTTTATCTAAAATTAGTGAATAGGTGAAGTACTTAGTTTGGTTTTCCATCAAAATTTAATAATGACAAATGATAAAATCTAATACTAATAGAAAATATTTCTTTTAATTGGCTATCTTAATTTTTAAATTTTTTTTAATATGTTTTAATAATGTTCGTAAATAACATAAATGTAGATGGAATAAAAGGTGTTTTTGCGTTAATTTATTATCTTAATGTTAATCAAGGAATTTTTTGTGTTTGTCAAAAAAATTGAGTATAATATTTCACTCAAAATTTACATAAACCAATAATCAATATTTTGTTTTTCAAGATATGTTTAGACTGGAGTAGATGTACCTGCCACACCATTAGAAGGGGCATTGAGTGAGCTATTGAGAAACCCTCATGTGATGGCAACATTACAACAAGAAATTGAATCAATAGTGGGCATACATCGTTTGTTAAAATAGAGTAATGTGGTAAACTATGAATACTTGCGATGTGTAGTGTATGAGACATTCCGACAACATCCACCAATGCCATTTTTGATTCCACACAACTCGATGGGTGCATGCTAGGTGGAAGGATATTACATTCCTCAAACAATGTTACTTGTGAACATATGGGTCATGGGAAGGGATGAAAGTGTTTGGGAAGATCCTTTACATTTGAAGCCAGAGAGGTTTATTGGAAAAACTATGGATGTGAAAGGACATGACATTGAATTTTTGCATTTCAGAACAAGGAGGAGGAGGTGCCCTGTAAGTTCAAGTGGATTTTATGTTGTTAAGTTGGCATTTGCTGAGCTCATACATTTCTTTGATTGGAGTGTGGATTGCGAGGTCAATATGGATGAAGCGTTTGTATTGAATGTGCCTAATAAATATCCACTCTATGCCCGTCTCTCATGGAGACTAACCACCAGAAATTCCATATCTAGCATTAACAAACTTGGGGAATGAATTTCACCAACAGTGAGTTTATGTTATTGATATTGTTTAATTTCCTATCATAAATAAGGACCATGTAGATTGTATGTTCTTTTTGAATTTAACTAAGTTCCCTATTAGCTAAGGAATAAAATAGCATATTCCTCTTGAGTATTCATGGATAACGTAAATAAATATTATAAAATGTTAAATATATAAATTATGCCAACTAATATTTTTTCAAGTAATAACGAGTTTAATATGTATAAATTAGAACTTAAATATTTTATGTTGTATCTCAATTTTCATTGATTTGGTTCAATTGTCTAAATAAACAATATTCTATATAGGAATCCTTCTATATATAGTCTTTTTTTACTGTATAATATATAATTGTATGTTTCTACGATTTAAAAAAATATTCACAAAAAAATAAAAATAAAATTAAAATTATTGAAGGAAGTATAGTGTCAAAAGATTCTATAATATTGATCATAGATAGTATTTCAAAAAACGTGATTTTAAAAAATTCTCACAAAAATTGTTATCTAAAGAACATCTTGAAATAAATGTACAAAGCATAGTGTCAAAGGATTTTATAATATTCATTGTAGCTAGTATTTCAAGTAATATGACTTAAATTCTGATTGTCTAAATAAATTATGTACTACATATATGCATTTTTCTTATAGATAATATTATTCTTATATAAAAGTATTTTATGTTTCTAAAGTTTTTAAAAAAAACTGAAAAAATAATAGTCTGAAATGATTGAAAAAGTACAATATTAAAATATTCTAAAATATTAATTTTAGTTAATCAAATAATCTCAAATCATTGAAGGAATTGTAATGTCAAAATATTTTATAATATTGATTCTATATAGTATTTAAAACAATGTGATTTAAAAAAATAATTACAAAAAAAAAGACATTCTAAAAAAATCCATTCTCAAATCAACGAATGAAGTGTAGTGTCAAAGGATTTTAGAGATTTGATTGTAGCTAGTATTTCAAATAATATGATTTAAAATCTGATTGTCTAAATAAATTATATACTACATATATGAATTATTTTATAGTTATTATTATTTTTATATAATATAATTTTATGTTTCTATAGTTCAATAAAATACTTAAAAAATAATAATCTCAAATGATTGTAAAAACTATAATATAATTTTTTTTTATAATATTAAGTTTAACTAGTAGTTTCAAGCAATATAATATAATAGCTAATAAATTTTATTGTCAAGATAGATATTTACCAAAACATTAGTGTTGTATATTAACTAATATAATTATATATGGATTTGAAAAAATAAATGTAATTTTTTACTTATGAATATACAAATTTTTATATGACTTTTCATATATAAAAGGTTATAATAGATTATATCTTTGATATTAAAAATGGGTGGATTTTGATGACAAAAGTGTATAGATAAAAGGAGATTCCAATGAAGATTTGGGAAAGAGAATAGAAAAAAGTGTGTATCATTTCACTCAAACAATGAAAGAAATTTAACTTGAAAGAATACAACTTGAGCATGAAAAAAAGGAATAAGAGAGTAAACGAATGGAGAAAATAGTCAATTTAAAACTTAAAATTTTAATACTTTTTGAGTGGGTGGTGATTGTGGTGGTGGTTTTTATTTTTATTATTTCATCACGAAAAAATACATGTAGTAATGCATCATATAATACATAATAAAACATGGTATATATTATATAAGAAGAAAGAACCACATTTCCACATACTAGAACTGTAATATCTCTTCTAATCATGAAACATGATATCTCCTTGTCCCTTTCCTTAATCTCTTTCAATTTTTGTATTACATTGTTGAGAAGAGATAGGATATGTAGAATCCCTTATTAATTGGAGATATATAATACTTATTTCAATTTAGAATGTTAGTAATGCTATTACTTATATATTTTTATTCTTATTTTTATTACATAAAAATTACAATGATCAGTGTCATAGGCACCACAAAGAGCATTAACACACACATCCCAAAATACTTGTTATGCATCATAGATTCTTGAAATAAAACACTACAGAAATAACATTGGTTTGCATAGTTCATCAGAGTATATTTTTTAATCATGAAAATATGATAATTGAATATGTGTGCCACGAATTGCACTAGATGTCATGGGAAGTAAAGTTAAAGTGTGAAAATCACATAGTATTTTCTCAAACCACTTCCATATGAAATTATTATATATTCATTTTATACTTTTTGGGGGATAATATTGATAATGATCATGGTGTAATTTATATTTATAGATTATACTATGCAATAAAATTAAGTTATTATATTCATAGGCATTCCTTGGGAAAGGTAGTGCACAATGAAACAAAGTGGTTTTTTAGATTGTACTAGTTTTGTAAGAAACTTATGTCTATTTTTGATTGGTATATCTATTATAATTTTTACAAAAGAAGATTTAAAATAAGGAAGGGAATTATATGGCAGCACCAATATAAAATATTATGATATTATGGTTATTGTTATCATACATGCTACTGCATTAAGTTATAAAATATATTTTATCTTGGAAATATCCATCACTCCCTATATATTTCCCTAGGTAATGATTCAAACACTACAAATAAAATTATCATTTACATGAAGTATATGATAAATTTACATAATAAATTTGGTGGATTTGAATAAGGAGATTACATTGCTTCCTTTAACTAGTCTATCCAAAATAAAAAGAACTAGGAATCTATAATATATGAAATATATTTTTTGAAAAAATAAAGATATAATTTAGTTAGAAATTTACAATGAAAAAAAAATTATTTTTAATAATGATAAGTTTTATATATTTTTATCAAATATATATACCCCAATAACTAATCAAAATTGCATAATTTATTCATAATTAATTTTAAAACATAACTTAGTTAACAATTTATACAAAAAATTACACACACACATATACGATGCGTATTACATATATATAGTAAAATTATTATATGAATATATCTAAAATACAATTTCAACATATAAATTATTATTTATAATTTATATAAATAAAAAATCTTAACTAAAGTATGTGCATACACATAGACATTACTTCGTACTTATACTATTTATTTTTTCTTCCACCAATTTTAAATCTTTCATTTATTTAATATATGAATGGAGTTTAATTTTTAATCTATATATTTAAATATAATATTAAAATAAATATTTTCCCACTAAATAATGATGCATTCTAATTAGAATCCCATAATTTATAGAAAAAGAAAAAAAGGAAAAAAGAAAAAAAAAACTGCTTCAAATTAATTTTTTCACAGTTAAACATTTCATGTCAATTAATTAGAAAATTAGTGATAGTTTTTAATGCTAACATAAATTGAAGTCCTTAACTACTTAATATCAATATTTCTCAGTTACATCAGCATATCAATGTTTTCCAAACCTTCTGAATTGGCTCATGTGTGGAGTCAAACTAAAGGCCTATGCACATGTATGATGTAAAGGTTTAGTACTTGTATAAAGCATGCTATGATGATGTTATAAGACATAAATCCCATGATATTTATCATTCCCTTTATGTCATGTCAGTGCTAGTGCCAGAAATAATGAAATCACTGCCTTCACATTTAATTTAAAAATTTAGAAAGAAAATTTAGTGGGAAATTAATTTATTGTATAAAGAAATATGATCCTAATTTATATGTGGATGACCACATAAAAAATACTAAGTCATTTTCACACTTTAACTCTACTTTAAATTACATGTGGTGCATTTAATGGTACACATATTAAGTTATCATATTTCCTTGAAAAATATTATACTCCTATGAAATTATGTAAGCCAACACCATTTGCAATGTGTTTTATTGCAATAAATCTATAATGTACAAAAAAATATATTAAGATGTTTTTGTTAATTATCATGGTAGTGCTCATCATGCTAATCATTTGAATTTATATAAAATAAAAATTAATACATAAATAGATAAGTAATCTCCAACATTCCAAATTAAAGGAAACACTATATTTCCCTAATTGATTTGAGATTCCACTTATCTAATTTCTCCCTACTTATTGAAGTTATATATTAATAGTATTACCTTGATGCATACTCATTTTCAAAAATAATTATCTATAGAGTATGTGAATACTGATAATTCATTTGGTTTACTAAACGGGAGATGGAGTCTTTTTCAAGATGTAGGCATAGAGTTAGAAAAAGTGCCCAAAATCATAGTGGCATTTTTTGTTCTTCATATTATTTTATAAATGAACAATGTAGATGAGCGACAAATCTAAGTAACTTCATATATTAATTCTAAGACTCAGTTGTGTACTCAATGAATGGAAAAAGATCAATACAAAGCACAAAGATACAGAATATTTTTTGAATGGAAAACATAATATAATATTTGTTTGGAATAATGATATACTATTTTTATTAGCTATTTTATAATTTTTTTGAAGTTATGAATTGGATATAATATGTAAATATTTTATGTATATGAATAAAGTGTATTGTTTTACATGTACTAGATACTATTTGTAATTTGAAGTTGCACATTCAATATATTCTCCATTTGTTTGCCCTCTTATTCCATTCAAACATGCTCCAGTTTTAATCTAACTTCCTCATTTTATTTCATTTTTTAAGTAAAATGGTGCAAAATATTTTTATGCTTTTTCTCCCAAATATTTATAGGACATTCTTTGTCTTTATACAAGTTTTCCCTCAGCTCTGCATTTTTTCAAGGATGTTTCTGGATATGTACCACTTCATTCTTTTCAAATATTAATAGGTGGACTTTCTTTGTATGAATTTCATTTTCTATCTTTTCACATTGCAATCGTGCTTAGACTGATCCATTATTTTCTATCATAACCTTTCATAAGATTTACCAACTTGTAATTTTTCTCAATAACAAAATTGATTTCTTAATAAAACCTCCATGTGGAAGGTGTAGCTTCTACAGTGTTTTGAATTATTACTATTTTTTAAAGGTCTTTCTAAACCTGGTTCACTTATATTTGTATTGAATTCCTATCAATTATGTTTCACAACTAAAATTTACACTATTTTCCACTTTATTCCAATGTCATTTTCCAAGGTTTCCATGGTTTACATCATCATACACCTCTTCAAAGTTTAAAATTGATGGTAAATCACAACATGTTTTGGCCAAATCTTCTCATTGCATTATATTTCCATATCCTCATTAGTATTATCAATTTCAATTAGTTGAGTTAATGAAATAATTTCCTCCATTTTTTAGGCTTGTTGTGAATAATTATCAACTCCATGATTACAATGTTGAAAAAATAATGAAAAAGTGTAAGATTCATCCACATTAATAACACCATATATGTCATTTAAATCTATTTGTGGATGAGGAGCATAATGGCTAGATTTGGCTCTGTCTCTTATCTTTCCTCACAAATGTGGAGAATGATTTTTATCAGGTTTATCCATAAAGAACTCCATTTTTTAAAGTTACTTTTGAACTTGAATATTTTTCATTAAATGATATTCTATCCATTTCGTAGAGTATTGATACCCTCCAATCCTTTGTAAAAAAAAAGTTAAATTGAATTGTATAAAAATCATGTCCATGATAAAATATGTGAAATTCATTCTACATGTATAAAACTTACACTTATTTTAGAAAAAACATTGGTAAAAAAAATTAGTAAGAATTGGTTTAAAATATATATAAGGAAAATGATGTCAACCATGAAATACAAAGATTATATTATTTTTAATATTTGGAAGACCACAAGTGAAATGCCTCACTATACAAATCGAATTCCCATAATTCCAAATATTAGTTATTAAGCATAAGTAACATTACATAAACATATAATGAACTTCTATCATTGTACTTAGATAATTTAAACTGGCATGTGGTATAATTTTAAAAACAAATGATATTATTTTAAGGAAATTAAAAATCTTAAATAATTTCATATATAAAATCTGAATTATGTATAAAACCAATATTGAGAAAAAAATAATCACAATAGAACCAGGTTGTAAAGATATGCTTTTGAAAGTATTAATATACTAAACATGTAAAAAAGTATAAGGAAGGTTGTAAACAAATAGGATATATAAAAATAAATAACACTCATATAATAAATTTAATTTAATTCATGTATTTGTGTGACAAATAAACAAAGATTATCTAATATTTCAAATTAGATCTAAAATTGTATAATTTTTTTTTAGTTGTCATATATAGACAACACAAAATTAAAAAAAAAATTATAATCTTGTTTATTATTTATTTTTTCATATTTTCAAACACATTTTTCTAAGAGTGATTACCAAATTAATAAAATATTCAAATAGTAAAATTAACTTGGTAAGACCTGGCTTTTAAAAAATTAAATACATCCTTCCCAAAAGCTTTCATAGATTAAAAAGTGCAAAAAAAATCTTTCATTTTAATTTTATTCCAAATTTTTTATCTGTCATTTTTCTTAAAAATAAATATTTATTTAGTCATTTTTAAAAAATATAATCAAATTTTTCATCATAGAAACAAAAAGGACCTTAATTTGGTCTTTTCAACTTTATTTTGTCTACACCTTGTTAAGGGAGAGGATTCAAAACTCTTGACACTTAACTTTGTGCTTATGTGGCATTTAAATTGTCCCACATCAACACAAAAAATGACATTTATGGATATATTAGTGTGTCAAATTTTTTATTCTATATTTATACATCTGATGTGGTAGTATGGACCCATGGTTTTGATTTCCATGTAAGGGGTCATTACAGTGCCATTTTGGAGGTCTTATCAATCAATGATGGTAAAATAACCAATAAAAATCCAAGTGGGCACCAAAATTTGACCATTTAAAATTTGGTTAATAACACACAACACACAAAATGAATAAACCTGGTTCAAGGTGATGAGGCATTAATGCCTCATCACCCTACATTTATTACCCATCACCTCACATTCAATTCGTTCATCATTACACTATTTAATGCTGATATTATTGCACCATGATCATCTCTTTGTTTCCAATGGCACATCACATTGCATGTGTGATTTTGTTGAAGGTAAGAGGATAGCAAGTGTTTTGAATATGGGATGATAGGAAGAATAACAGTGACTACAAGATTACTTGTCATTAGTTATCATCATTGCATATAGATGAGGTTTTTTTATAACTCACTAGGGTTATAACCCAAATCATTATAAAAATTATAATATGGATTCAAATTTTTGTTGAATTTTTTTTAAAAAAATGTTCACTTTCCATCATTTCTTGTATTCTTAAACTATAGTTGATTCCAATGTAGTTGATCTATGAATCGTTCGAAATGATTTATTTTGAATTACAAGTTTTAATGGAAATGTAAGTTGTTTTATTAGTATGGATTTATTTATTTTATCTTATGTATAAATGACAAATTTGGTGCATGTTTTAGGATTCACAATTGTATATTCTAGGAGACCCATGTCTATATGTACTAGTTTTTTTTAGCATGACCAATCCATAGATTTTGCTAAGATATCATTATTTAAAAGGGAGGTATTTTATGCCTCACTAAGGTTGTGAGCCATAATGTCATACGGTTTATGAATATTATTTGCAATTTAAATTAAAAATCAAATATTTTTATCCATTTATGATTTATTCTAATGGTTCTTGGGATTACATCTACTCATCATGAGCCTCATAGGTTTTTTGTTTTAGTAATCTTTGTCTTTTTCTTATGATTTTTTTTTAAATGCTGAAATATGTTCTTTTTTAGTATTTTAGGTTATTATTTCAAAATTATTTAGCCTTAGATTTTATTTCAACATTGTTGGTGACTATTGGATGGTGGAGTCTGATCTTTTTATAATGCCCAATTCCTGACATGGGGGCTATGGGGGGAAATGCCCCCCACTAAGGTCACCATGGGGGTCTAGGGGGTGAAAAATTCATTGTAAAATATTATATTTTCATATTAAATCTAGACCATTCATTATTAGGTTTCAAATCTAACAGTATAAATTATTTTAGTGCATTTTACCATAATATGTAACCTTCCTTTGATATGAGGGCATTTTAATCATGATGGTACAATAAGTTTGAGTTATGAGGACATTGAAGTGGATGTATTACAATTTTATTCCATCATTTTTGTAATTGAATAAGAGAATAACTTGTTATTTATATGTGGATGTAGCCCATTTTGGGAGAACCACATTAAATTTATGTTTCTCCTGTGTTGTGTTTTTTGTATTTTATTTTATTAATATTGATATGTGTTCTATATTTATAACACTTGATATCAGAGCCAAAGGTTTATTTGGTAGATACAATCATAGAAAAAAAGGGTTCTTGGTTTGAATGGTAGCAATGATGGAAAAATGCAAGTTTAAGCTCGAGAAGTTCAATGGCCAAAACTACCAACAATGGAAGTTGAAAACGGATGAGTGTCTATATCATAAAGTTATTTGCCTATCATTAGGTGAAATAGAAAATAATTTGGTGACTATGAAGTATAAACAATGGGAGCTTCTTGACTAAAAGGCACTAGGAACAATACGACTATGCTTGACAATGTCGATGGCCTTCAATATTTCAAAATAAAAGACAATAACATATATGATAAAGGCATTGGATAGGTGGTAAGAAAAACCTTCAGACTACAACAAGGTATTTCTTATAAGGCATTAAATTTAATATGGAGATATCAAAATGTGGGTTTGTTGCTAAACATCTAAATGAATTTAACATGGTAACAAATCAATTAAGATTTTTAGGAGTAAACATTGATGATGCGTTTAGGGCTATTTTGATTTTATGCTCATTGCTAGAAAGTTATAATGACTTGGTCATGGTTGTGAGTAAATTTATCTCTGATTTAAACACTTTAAATTTTGATGATGTTATTAGTGTTATTCTTAATGAGAAAATGTGACAAAAATGCATAGGTGAGACATCAAGTAATGTTTTAACTATGAATAATAGGAGAGGAAAAAAGGATAGAGAAAATGTGCTTGGGAATCATGGGAAGTCTAAAGAGGGTAGATCCAAATCTAGAGGAATGTTGGTGTGCTAGACTTGTGGGAAGAAATGACCCCTGAACAAAGATTTTTGGCATTGAAAATGAAAACAAGGAGGACAACAAAATAAAAATCAAGAATTAAATGTAGAAGGTAATGTGTTACAAGAAATTTTAATCCTTTAATTAAATAATAGTAATGATTTTTTGGTGTTAGATTCAGGGGATTCATTTCATGCTACACCCCGTAGGAAATATTTTCAAGACTATGTTAAATGTGATTTTGGAGATGTTTATTTCAGTGATGGTGAACATTGTAAAATTATTGGAAAGGGTAAGATAGGGATAAAATTACATAATATAAATAAATGGTTGTTAAATAATGTGAGGCATGTTTTTGAATTGTGAATAAATATAATTTTAATAGGGTAATTTATAATTGAAGGTTGCATAGTTACATTTGCCAAAAATTCATTTAAGGTCATTAAAGGATCATTAGTAATATCAAAAGGAGAAAAGGTAGGTACATTATATTTATATATAGGTAATGTTGAATATTTTGCTTATTTATCTTCTATAGAAGAGGATCTAAAATTATGGTACCATAGACATGGGCACATGAGTGAGAAGGGAATGCAAGGTCTCCACTCAAATAATTTGTTTCTAGATTTAAATAAGGTGGATTTGGATTTTTGTGAGCACTCTGTGTATGGAAAATAGAAGAGAGTCATATTTCTCAGAGTTAGGAAGATAAAGAAGGATAAAAAGTTAGATCTTGTGCACATAGATACATGGGTACTGACTTAGGTATCATCCATTTATGGCTCTTCTTATTATGTTATTTTTATTCATGATAAATTTAAAAAAAATTGGGTTGTTTGCATATGATAAAAATATGATGTTTTTAATAATTTTATGAAATTGAATGCTTTGGTTGAGAATGAGATAGGAAATAAATGGGTTTATAGGTTGATCAATGAATATGGAGGAAAAAAGAGGTACAAGGCCATAGTTGTTTTAAATGAGTTTGCACAAGGAAAATTTTTAGTTTTTGATGAAATATTTTCTCTGGTTGTTAAAATGACTTCCATAAGAACTATTTTAGGTTTGGTAACAATAGAAGATTTAAACCTTGAATAGTTGGATGTGATGAGTATTTTCCTTCATGGTGACATGGAAGAGGAAATATTTATGGAGCATACATAGGGATACAAAGTCAAAGGTAAGAAGAAAATGGTGTCCAAGTTGAAGAAGAGTTTGTATGGCCTAAAGCAAGATCTAAGGCAATGGTATTTAAAATTTGACATGTTTATGATAGATCAAGGTTATAATATATGTCATTTTGACCACTGTGTGTATTTTAAGAGATTAAACAATGGCATATATATGTTATATTTGTTTATTGTATGTATGATATAAATGATCTCAAAGAAAAACTAGAAAATTTATTTGCTATGAAGGATTTGTGTTCTCTAAAACAAATCCATGGTATGAGAATAACAAAAGATAGGAAAAAGAGAAAGTTACATTGTCTCAATAAGAATAAATAAAGAAGGTTTTTTTCAGGTTCAATATGCAAACTGTAAAACTAGTGAGTACACATTTGGGAGGACACTTCAAACTATAAATATAATAGAGTTCTAAAATGTTGAAATAAATTGATTACATCTCTAGAGTGCCCTATGATTTAGTAGTTTGAAGTTTAATGTAGGTTATGATGTGCATGAGACTAGACATTCTGCATGTAATGGGAGTTTTCAGTAGGTTTATGAATAATTCAAGAAAGGAGAATTATGATGCATTCAAGTAGTTTCTTAGGTACTTGAGAGGGACCACTAATAAATAATTATTCTATAAAGGGTGAGATGTTAACCTACAAGGATATGTTGATGTAGACATGGTTTGAGATTTAGATGGTAGTAGGAGCACCATAGGTTATGCATTCATCATTGGTGACATAACAATTAGTTGGATTTCAAAAATATAAAAGTAGTTGATTTGTCAACTACAGAGAATAATATGTTGCATCTACAGAAGTAAGCAAGGAGATGATTTAGATGCAACAGTTTATGGAAGAGTTGAGGTAAAATAGTAAAGATTGTAGGTTACATAATGGTATCTAGAGTGTGATTCATTTATCAGAGATCTAAGCATTCTATTCAAGAACTAGACATATATAACTCAAGTATGACTTTAGTCATTTAGTTTTGGAGGATGGTCATCTAAAGTTTGAAAAGATCCATACAAGAGAGAACCCTATTGATAAACTAATAAAGGTAGTCATAAAGGAGAAGATGGAAATTTGTTGAACTTTAATAGGTCTTTAGGAATAAAAAGGAAGATGAGAAACATGTTAGGGTTAAAGTTGAAATAAAAGTCCAAGGAAGAGTTGTGGTGGAGTTACATCAATCGGTCTCCAAGTGGGAGATTTTTGGATGTTAGAGCATAATATTATTATAATGCCTATCTCCTAAAAGGGGGGATGTGGGTGGCTGGGGGGAACTCCGCCACCTCCACCCCCTGCCCCCCCCCCCCCCCAAAGAAGCTCACCATGGGGGTCCAAGTGGGTGAAAAACGCATTGTAAAATATTGTATTTTCATAGTCTATTTAGACTGTTGACTATTAGGTCACAGATCTAATGGTAGATATTATGTTGGTGCATTTTTGGCCATAATATGTAACCCTCCTTTGATATGAGAGAATTGTAAACACATAGACCACTGATTATGAGTAAATAAAAAATTGTAGTGGATGTATTACCAAATTATCCCTTCATTTATTGGACTAAATAAGAGAAGTACTTACTATTTCTATGTGAATGTAGCCCATTTTGGGTGAACTATGTTAAATCTATATTCCTCTTATGTTGTGTTTTATGCATTTTATTTTTGTCTCTATTTTATTAAAAATTGCCATGCATTCTATTTTCCTAACACTTACAAGTGAGGTTTTTTTAAGAAAGGAAGATTCTTTAAGTATTCTAGGTTTTATTTTATTATTCAAGATATGATTGTATGTTTAAAATAACATCAATATGTGAATCATTCTCTGATTTCTTCAACAATAGTGAATGTAGTTTAATTTAGTTTTATCGATGTGTGAGTCATTCAAAATGAGTGATTTTGGTTTACAAAAATGACCAACCACTTAATGTTAATTTTTCAATAGGTAGTGTATTCTTGGAAATTTTGAGCTATGGATTCAATATACTGTATATAGAAACTTAGCCCGAAAGTTACAAAAAACATCAAAGTGAGATAATATGGACGCAATCAAAAATTATAAGAAGATTCTTTCTATCATATTGATTCTCTTATCTTCCCTTCAAGGTGTTTAAATGGATTCTCCAAGGATTATTGACTTGTTTTTTGGATTTCTTGAGAATGTTGGCTTCAAAATCTCATCTAAGCATGAAAGGATTGAAAGCTTCTTAGATGCAAGCATAATGGGGATAAAATGAGAGCACGAAATCTAAGAGATATTATATATACATTTAAAATTTCCATGGCTTCAAGGTTAGTTCCATATATATCTATGCGTGGTTATTTATAGGGTGGTAGGAGAGGATTAACATGAATTTTACATTCATAAGAATTCACAAGTTTTACAGAATTATACAAATTTAGAGGAGGACATAAATTTTAGAATCTTCTATATTTTATTATGGGTTAATAAGGATTAATTTAGGGGTTTTATGGAGTTTTAAGGATGTAGTTGTGTAGGAGAGCCTATGGATAGGTGGCCTTGGGCAAGGAGGTGGGGGACTAGCGAGTAGATACAATATTTAGAATTTGAAATTGGAAAGTGGTTAAGTAATGGGATGTTATTTGGATAATCAAGGGATTAGTATAGCATGGGAGTTTAGTAATATCTGAATGATATAGTAAATATTAAATGGGGAATGCAAATTAATTATTTAATTAGGTCTATGCTAATGGGACTAATTTCAATAAAAGGTAGAATTATTGGAATGGTTAGTGTGAGAAGATTTAAAAATATAAATTTGACCTTAATGGAAAGGGAATTATGATTAAAAAAGTCGTAATTAATGGTATTTCAAATAAAAACCATTGCCCCATCGAGGGCGCATGCAAACAGGATTGAACTGAATGTCCACGTGAAAAGAGATCATGGAGTGGAGATCACGATGTTGAGGGGATGGAATTATGTATATGATATTTGAGACAAAAATGATAAGATTCCCAAAGCATAAATGTGAGGGAAAGACTTTAAAAGTGTAAGACAAGTCCTAAGGGTGAAGACACCTTAGCAATGATGACTAACCTCATAATATGAATCCTAGACAAAGACCAATGTCAATGAGAGAGGTGAGTATTTTCTTTGTATAAGATGAATAATAGTGAGACAAAGACATATATTCAATAAATGGATAGATAAATGAGTCCATGAGTTGTTGACAATTCCCTTGTAAGGGAGAGCTACAAGCTAAGGAAAGGATAAAGATAAGTGGTTTATGATGATAGATAGATTTTATACAAGGATCATAGCTCAAATTGATTTAATATATTGGAGTGACCATGGTAGGATAGAATGGAAATTAATTTATAAGCTATATTTGGTCACTAAAATGTGGCCAATTACTACCCACATAGTCTAAAAATACCTTAGCATGATGTAGTTTTGACTTGGGATCTTTGATAGGGAGTGGAGAAATAGAAGACTATACACCTAAAAATGATTAAAATGACTTGTGGGATGAAGACTACTTATTGTAAATGTCATTAAAGGATGGATAAATGGACATGTGATTCAAAATGAGTTATTTGGATAAATTGGTAGGGTTGGCATACACAAAAATAGGGTAAAAGTTGAAAAGAATAAGGTTATGGAGGGTTAAATATAAAATTTTGGGGTCAAAGAAGAAAATTTTACTCTTGGATTTTGTAATATTTTACTCTAGAGGTATTTATAATGGATTTCATTCCCACATGCTTCCCACTATATATAAAGAGTTTGTGATTTCCAATCACTAGCTATGCCAGGACAAGCAATAGGTACCCTATCTATGTTTATCATTTTGTGATTTAATTACATTTATTAAGGTATTCATGAGGGGTAAATTTGAATAATGAAAAACCATAACTAGATTTATTGCCTCTAGTTATAGTTTTATGCATGTAATTTGGAGTAATGCACTTGTTACCCATGGTTTTGAAAAGTCACTTGTAGTAAATTGTGCTTTTGTAAAACCATGATAGGTGAACTATAGTTTTAAAATACCACATAGGGTGACTTAAAATTTATTGAAGCCTTATGTGGTGAGTAGTAATTTTGGAAAACAACAAGAATTGAAGGGAAATTTTGCCAAAATTAAAGTTAGGGTTAGGAGCCAGAAGTGATTTTGCTGAAGGTTATTTTTAGGACTTAGTTGGGTAAGTGGATAATATGGGAATAGGTAGATGGATAGGTGGAATAGGTATGGATAGGTTGGTTAGGTATGGGATATGTAAAATTCAGGTTCGGGTGTCATTTTTTAGTGATTAAAGACTAATAAAATTGGTGGTGTACAAAGATTTAGGTGTGCTAGCATCCAAACTATGATGACCACTAGTATTGTAGAAGATGCATCAACAGAGGCTAGTTAATTTTGGACTAATAGAGATGATTAGACTATATTATATTATAATTATGTAATTCATTTAGATAAATTAGGATCTCATCACTGTGTTGTTGGATAGATCGCATTGTAAGATGAGAAATTTTCAATTCATCATAGGAGAGATGCAAGCGACTTTGGAGGACATGTGGCACATTTTATGATTACCTATGAGAGGATATACAATGATTTGGAGGTCATTGGCATGGAGCATGACTATGCAATGGTTGTGTGGACATATATAGCTTAGATTTCATGATTCATATATTGACATTGACAGGGCCTTTATATGTGATAATATTGATAGGTTAGCCCTAGTATTCATCTTTCTTATTACTATCATATTATTACCAAACAAGAGTGGTAAGTGGTTTCATCTAGGTTTATGGGATGTAGTGGCAGACATGGTGAATGATTATTAAGTTTTTGCATGTGGATATATTATGTTGGGCCAACAATATAGGGAGCTTCATATATGGGTATATAGAAGAGTTGTGAGTTTCTAACCCTCATTATTGATACAAATATATTATTATAAGCATGTGGCAATCAAGAGGTCACTATGCACATGAATAGTTCATAGTCTTTATCATTTACTAGTGTTTAGATGGTATATCATTCTAGGAGTGAAGAGAGATCATGTATGTAATATGAGATTTTACAAGAAGGCATTAGATAGTTTTATTAAGGACCAAATTATTTGGATGTTGTATAGGATGGTATAGTGGGGATGGAAAGATGATACAAATTATACCTGTATTCTAACAAAGTGTTATTGATAGGGAATCAAGATTAAAATATTGAGAGATATCATTCTAATAGAGTTTAATGATAGTTTTTACATTAGTAGGATCTCCTAGGAGAGGATAATTTAATTTCTGAGAGTGATAGACAGAGGCTTGAGTAGGGGCATATAGTTGAGAAGGAATTTCCATTGGTAGATGATGACAACATAGTTCATATACTATGCAATTATTAGATAGCTATATAAGATACCAAAACAATTTTAGATTATAAAGGATGGTGGAAATAGAGATGGCCACATATATTATTCAGACTAACACATGCTCATAAGAGGAGAGGGGAAATATGGAGGCTCTTGTAGGCATATGAATGATTGAGAAGGTGATGGGCGTACAGGCTATAGCTATAGACTATGAGATACGGTGGGGATGATGGTTATTGATGGGGGTTATAATGGTGTAGCCAAGGGTGATCAAAGTGTGGGTGGAGGGGATCAGTGAGTGAGGGGGAAAGGAATTGAAGTTGTAGAGCCTTCTAGGCCAGCTATTAGTGTGGAAAACATGGAACAGATTGATAGTCTTTAGTAGGAGGCAAGGGCAAGGGTGGATAAGTTTGTTATGATGAATGATAAGAGAGGAAAACATTTCCTAAAGATATTATATTTACAATGATAGATAGTGTAATAGGATATTTAGATGGGCCTAGTATTATTTTTCCTGACAACATTGTTGGGATAGATTGGGACCACAAATGCACAGATAATAACTTTATAGAGTTAAATAGGTCAGATTCAAGATAAATATAAATAGATATCAGCCATTCATGGTTAGCTAGGATATATTTGAGCTAGATATTCACATATAACAGCCCTACAGGGTCATATAGGTCATATTCAAACACTATTCAGCTAATGAAAGGCAAATTTACAAGTACCTTAGTAGATCCCAGATGAGGGGGATGCACTATTACAAAGAAATGGATTAGGAGATGTAAAATTTCAAATATCATGTTTGACTAGAGAGGCCCAGTACTATAGGGCTATTTAAAAGGGTGTGGTGTTGGTAGATTAGTGATCTTAGTCTTATAGGGCCAAAACTACTCATTTTGTACATCAATCGGCTAGGAGACCACTAGGAATATCGTGATCTTGGTTTGATGAGATTTTTTTTGTATTTTTGACATGTATTTCATACTTACCACATTGATGCACATAATACTTATATTTTATATATTTTTTACAAGACTCATGGACAATTTTTGGATTATGGTAAGATTTATTGGGGTATATGGCATGTTTATGTATATTTCAAATATGTGATTATGATGTATTTGTTCGATTAGATATTGGATATGATTGATTATAAGTAGGAGATGATTATATTTAGATGTGATGTGGATGTTAGGATTTATTTACATGAATAGAAATGATGTATGGTTATTTGTTTTATGGGTGTTCTTTAATTTAATGTATATGATGATGTGGATGTCTTCTAATTTCATGTATATGATGATGTAGACAACATGGTTTTTAGATAGAAGATGTGATGTTAAATTTTATTTATTATGTTTTATTAAATGTATAAAATTATATATTGTAATATTATAATGAAATGGTATGTTTTATAACTTGTGCCATGTGCTAAGATTTAGGTAGGTGGTCATTTAGTGAGATAGTGATATGTTTCATAAATTGATAATGGGTAAACCCTCTTGCACCAAGGATGTGGATAAATTAGTTAGTAGGTTAAGGTGGTCAAATGGGATAGTTTAATGATCAGGTGATACAAGTTGTGGGGTGTCTTGAATCTACTTGAAATGTTGGAAATCCAGTTTTGCTATTGCACTTATTTAAGAATATACCTATGACATTTGTATAGTCGAGGTCACATTGACTTATAGTGTATGAGGAGTTTAAGAGGGAACATCATTAATGAAATTCCCAATTTCATGCTGGATAGTTAGTTCGGGCCATCCTCATTCCTAGACCAAAACCAAATATTTAGAAAATACAATAATTAAAAAGATAATTCAAGCATTTACATACAAACTAATTACAAAGGATTAAAACAACATAAAAGATTAAAATAAGTATTTACACAACATGAATATTAATAAGACAACTTAATTACAACATTAAAAAAAAAATTACATATGGATAATAGACTAAATCTATATATTAACAAGATGGTGTAATAAAAAATTTATAACATACACAACTTAAAAGAATGTATAATAGATTTACAAACTTAACCGAAGTAAAATAGACTTGAAACCTAATTAAAGTTTAACTAGTATGTATAAAAGTGTGAAATGGATGAAAATTTATTTGCAAGAAAAATGATAAGAATATGTTCAAGGAACTTTGTTAAACAAATATAGACAAGACTCTTTAATATGTTTTTAGAGTGGATTATATTTTCTAAATGACTCTTTAGTAGTTATCACCTTTTTACATTTATCATTAATCTACCCAATTTTGAGACTCATATCTCTTTATTGTCAAAGCATATATCTTAATACCACCATTACGATAAGGTTCACATGGAATGTGAGTCAAATAAATGGTAAGATGGTAATGATGAGAGATGAGGAAGAATGATGGATATTAAAGAAGTGATGCATATGATTTCTCCCAAATATGGGGTCTTCTAGATAGAGGATCAGAAAATTTAGGCCCTATTAGAAAAAGAATTATTTTGAATGCATGATAATTACTGGCTCATCAAGCTCATCTACATCTAGAGTGGCCATTTTATATGCTTTGGATCCAAATTTGGTAATAATAACATAAGGCCCAATCCAATTTACCTTGTTTTTGTATTCAACATTGGTGTTTTTAAAATTTTGCTTAAGGATTAGGTCACCCATTTCAAATTCTTATGATTTATTTTTCTTAAAATATTAGCCTTCGAGATTATTTTTATATGCTCTTACCTGATAAAGGGAATTTTGACACTTTTCATCCAATAATTATAGTTTATGTAGCCACTTATTTCTATACTCGTTATTTATTATGATGCCCCACAAGGATATACAAAATCAGGGGTGTTCACTTTCAACAGAAAAGATTGCATCTATTCTTAATACCAAAGAGTATGGAGTGGTCCCAATAGGCATTCAGACACTCCTTCTATATGAGCAAAGTATATTTATTGTTGTAGATTCCATTTTCTTCCAACTTCATTAAAAATCCTCTTAAGCATAAGCTTTTTTTTTTGCTTCCGCTTGGCCATTGCCCTAAGTTAATAATGTGTGGATAAATGTTAATCAATATTATATCGATTGCATGGGTCTTTCACTTCCTGATTCATAAATTATTTTCCAATTTTTGATATGATTTTGTATGGTATTCTAAAGTTGAAAATTGTTTGATTAAAATTAAACTTAGATATTTGAAGGCCTATGGTGTATATGAGTGGCGTAGCTTCCACCATTTTAGTAAAATACTCTATGTTTATAATAATGAAATTGTGTCCATTTAATGAGGTAGGAGTATTTTTTATTATAAGATCTAATCCCCATACTCAAAAAGGCCATGGGCTCATTATAGGTTTAAAATATTAGGCTAGGGCATGTATGAGATTCCCATGCTTTTTAATTGATATACTTTTTAGATCAAGACCTTTGAAATTAATTTTTTAAAGTTGTCAAACAAATGATTGAGTGTTTTATAATTTTTCTCCCAATGAGTACAAAATAAAAATATTGGCTTAGCTTCACTAATTCTTGTGAATGATCTAACTTTCTAGAGAGGAGGAATATAAAAATGAAGCTCTTTCTGAAATCTTTTACACCAAATTTGGTTTTTTTTCGTTTGTGGGTGACCCATTCAAAATAGAAAAAAGTGAAGTGTCGCACATGATGTAATAACTCTAAAAACATATGTCAGTTTAAAAATACATGAATATAAAGAAGAGTGAAAATGTGAATATAAACATAGAACAAGATTTGTGGTGTGCTTTTCGTACTTGTTGTTAATAATAATATTTAGAGTTATATGGAAAAAGTATTTTTGTTTTGAATATTTGAATCATAGACAATACTAGTGCAAGTTATATTTTGTTTAAATTATCATCCTAAGCAATCCATCAATTCAGGGGACCCACCCATGCACTAAAATAAGTAATGAATTGAAAATGTCATTTGTAAGCTCCATACAATTTTTATTTAAAAAAAGAGGTATAGTCCAATGTTATTCTTAAACTCTAATATTTCAAACTATGTGTACTCATTTTATTCATCCATCATATTTCCTCTAAATATTCTCTCCTTGTTTTATATTTTAATCAAACCTTATAGATATATGTCAAAATATCTTCCAGATTTTTTCCCCCATACTTGCTTTACACAAAAATAATCTATAAAATATACATTTTTATAAAATTATAATTGTTGTCATTGTAACCTATTTTTTAAATTCATAGTATTTTATCAAACATAGGGATTGAGATGGAGTGATGAATCTATTTGCCCATGTATATATTTCATATTTACTCATTAGAAGTAGAAGAATGAGTGGATAGTGTACCATAAAGACGTATTGCTCAATGTGAATAGATTGTTTATATTTATTATTTCATATTTTATATTATTAAATTATTTTTTAAGTGGACATCTAATTAACTACATTAGTAAATTAACTTTCTAAAATAACCATAGAACTTTGTTTTGGAATTTTTAACATCATATTTGTAGACAAAAAATATTATAATAAATAGACCCACTGTAGTATTTTTCTATATTTTTATTTTGAACAACGGATGCTAAAGTCACATTATAGTAATTTTATTAATACAAATTAAATTAAAGTGCATGGTATTTTTATTGTTTTTCTCCCAAATATTCATAGGACATTCTTTTTCCTTTTACATGTTTTGTTTCAACTCTAGATTTTTTCAAGGAAGTTTTTGGATATGCACCACTTAAATTTTTTCAAATATTATTCGGTGGAATTTGTTTATATGATTTTCATTTTCTATCTTTTTACATTGCAATCATGTTTATATTGACCCATTATTTTCTATCATAACATTTCATAAGACCTATTAGCTTGTATGTTTTCTCAATAATGAAATTTATTTCTTCATTAAAACTCCATGTTGGAAGTGTAGCCCCTATGGTGTTTCCAATTATTATTATCTTTTAAGGTCTTTCTCAACCTGGTTCAGTTTTTTTTTTCATTGAATTCAACTTAGTTATGTTTTAAAACTAAAACTTACACAAATTTTCCACTTTATTCCAATGTTATTTTCCATGGTTTCCATGGTTTACAAGTTCATAGACCTCTTCAAACTTTAAAACTAATTCTAAATCACAACATTTTTTGCCCAAATATTCTCTTTGTATTATTTCTACTTCTCCTCATTAGTATTATAAATTTGAAATATTTCAGTTAATGAAATGATTTCCTCTATTTTTTAGTCTTGTTGTTAATAATTATCAAATCTTTGATTAGCATGTTGATATTAATTTGTAAAAAGTGTAAGATTCATCCAAAATTTTAACACCATATGTCTTATTTAAATATATTTATTAATGAGGAACAAAATTGCTAGATTTGGATTTGTCTCTTATCTTGCCTCACAAATGTGAAGCATGATTTTTATCAGTGTTATGCATAAAGAACTCCATTTTTTTGAAGTCACTTTTGAACTTGAATATTTTTATTAAAATTATATTCTATCCATGACCTAAAGTATTGATACCCTCTAATCCTTTGTAAAAAATTGTTTTTTAAATTAAATTGTAGAAACATCATATCCTTGGTGACAAAATATGTGAAATTGATTCTACATGTATAAAACTTACACTGATTTAAGAAAAAACATTGATAAAAAAAATAGTAAGAGATGGTTAAAAAAATATATAATTAAGATGATGTCAACCATAAAATACAAATCTTAAACTATTTTTAAAATTTGGAAGACCAAAAGTAAATTTTTTCACTACACAAATCAAATTCCCACAATTTCATATATTAGTTACTAGGCATAAAAAAATTTACATAAACATAAAATGCACTTCAATCATTGCATATGGTATAATTTTAAAAATAAATGATATTATTTTATGGAAAACAAAAGTCTTGAATATATTCATATAGGTATAAAATTTGAATTATGTATAAAACCAATATTGGGGGAAAAAACACAATAGAACCAGGGTGTAAAGATACGCTTTTTGAAATTATTATTATATTAAACTTGTAAAAAACTATAAAAAAGTTTTAAATGAATAGGCCAAATAAAAATATGCACCTATTATATAATAAATTTGTGTAATTCATGTATCTATGTGAGATATAACCAAAACTTATCTAATATTTCAAATTAAATCTAAAATTGTTTATTTTTTCTAGTTATCATATATATCGACAACACAAAATAAAAAAAAAAGTTTTTAATATTTTTTATTATTTAATTATTTATATATACAAACACATTTTTCTAGGAGGGATCAATAAGTTAATAAAATATACAAACAGTAAAATTAACTTTCCAAGAATTGGCTTTTGAAAAATAAAATACATCCTTCCCGAAAGCTTTCAGAGATTAAAAAGAGAAAAACAAAGCCTTCATTTTAATTTTCCTTCAATTTTTTTAATTTGTCATTTTACTTAAAAATAAATATTTATTTAGTGATTTGTTTAAATTAAAATCAAATGTATCATCATAGAATCAAAAAGGACCTTAACTTGGTCTCTTCAAGTTTATTTTATCCTCATTAAGTGAAAGGACTCAAAAGTTTGGAGACTTATTTTTATGTTTATGTAGTGTTTAAATAGTACCACCTCAAAATTTAAAATTAAAATTCATATATATTTTAATGTGTCAACTTTTATATTCTAGTTCTAAACATCTTACATGGTAGTATGGACCCATGGTTTTTATTACCATGCAAGGGGTAATTATGGTGCCATTTTGGAGGTCTGATCGATCAACAATGGTAAAATTGCAAACAAAAATGCAATTGGTCACCAAAATTTGACAATTTAAACTTTGGTTAATAATGTACAAACCATAAAATGAATACACCTAGTTCAAGTTGATGAGGAACTAATGCCTCATCACCCTACAGTTATTACCCATCACCTCATATTTAATTATTTGATCATTACACTATTTAATGTTGACCTTCATGTATCATCATCCCTTATTCATTCCCATTAGGCCACCACATTAGATGTGTGATGCTTTTGAAGGGAAGATGATATCAAGTGTTTGGAATATGGGATGATAGGAAGAATAGCAGTGACTACAAGACAACTTCTTATCAGTTTCCATCACCGCATATAGATAAGGTTTTTTATACCTCACTGGGGTTATAACCTAAATAATTTAAGAAATTATAATATGGATTTAATTATTTTTTTAAAATTTAAAACTAAAATGTTCACTTGCCATCATTTATTGAATTCTTAAACTATAGCTCATTTCAGTGTAGTTGATTTATGAATCATTCAGAATGAGTTATTTTGACATACAAGTTTTAATGGAAACATAAGGTTTTTTATTAGTATGGGTTCATTTAATTTATATTATGTAGAAATGACAAATTGGGTGTATGTCTCAAGATTCAGAAATGCACATTTTAGGAGACCCATATCTATAGCCATTAGTGTTTTTCAGCATGACCAATCCATGGATTTTGCTTAGTAATCATTGTTTATAGGGGAAGGATTTTATACCTCACTAAGGCTATGAGACATAATGTCATAAGGATTATGAATATTGTTTGTAATGTCTATTTAAAAATAAATATTTTTATCCATCTATGATTTATTATGATGGTTCTTGGGATTACATCTACTCATGATGAGCCTCACAGGTTTTTTATTTTAGTAATCTTTTTCTTTTTCTTATAAATTTTATGTAAATGGTGAAATATGTTTTTTTATTATTCTATTTTATTATTTCAAAATGATTTAGCCTTATATTTTATTTGGACATCATTGTTTACTATTAGATGGTGGAGCCTGATCTTATTATAATGCCCAGTTCCTAACATGTGAAGTGCGAGTGGGAGGGATGCCCTCAAATACATTCACCATGGGGGTCTAGTTGTGTGAAAAATGTATTGTAACATATTGTGACTTCATATTAAATCTAGGACATTAAATATTAGGTTGCAAATCTAATGGTATATATTATTTTGGTGCATTTTACCCTAATATGTAACCCTCTTTCATTATTATGGCATTGTAATCATGGTATCACACTGAGTGTGAGTGAAGATAAAATTACAGTGGATGCATTTTAGGTTTATTCCCTCATTTTTTAAACTAAGAGAAGAACTAGTAATTTTTGTGTAGAAGTAGCCCATTTGGGGAGAACCACATTAAATCTATTTTTCTCTTGTGTTGTGTTTTTTATATTTTATTTGATTAATATTGATCTATGTTTTATCTTCCTAAATTTTTTTATTATAACCAAATGTATATTTGGTAGATAAAATCATATGAAAGAAGGGTTCCTAGTTTGAATGGGAGAAATGATGGAAGAAGGCAAGTTTAAGGTCGAGAAGTCTAATGGCCAAAACTACTAACTATGGTAGATGAAAATGGAGGAATATCTATATAATAAGGATATTTTCCTATCATTAGGTGAAATAGAAAAGAAATCAGTGACTATGATGGATAAATAATGGGAGGTTCTTGATTGAAAGGCACTAGTAACATTATAGTTGTGTTGACAACATCGATGGCCTTCAATATTTCAAAATAAAATACAACAATGAATGTGTTAAAGGCATTGGATAGATTGTATGAAAAGCATTCAACCTATAACAAGGTATTTCTTATGAAGCATTTATTTAATATGGAGATGTCAAAAGGTGGGTATGTTGTTGAACATTTAAATGAATTTAACATGGTCATAGATTATTTAAGATCTGTAGGAGTTAACATTGATGATGAGTTTAGGGATATTTGGATTTTATGCTCATTGCTAGAAGGTAGGATGGCTTATTCATGGTTGTGAGTAATTTTATCTCTGATTCAAACACTTTAATGTTTGACAATATTATTGGTGTTATTATTAACGATAAAATATGATGAAAAAGCATATAGGTGAAACATCAGGTAGTGTTTAGACTATGGAGAATAGGAGAGGTCAAAATGACAAATAAAATAGCCTAGAAAATCATGAGAAGTATAAGAAGGGAAGATCCAAATCTAGAAGAATGTTGGTGTGCTAGATTTGAGGGAAGAAATGGTACCTAAATAAAGATTATTGGTTTTAAAAAGGAAAATAAGAAGGAAAACAAGAGAAAAATTAGAAAGTAAACGTAGAAGGTTATGTGTTTCAAGATATTTTAATCCTCTCATTAGATAATATTAATTATTTTTGGGAGTTAGATTCAGGTGCTTCATTTCATGTTACACCACATAGGAAATATTTTGAAGACTATGTTCAAGGTGATTTTGGACAAGTTTATTTCATTGATGGTGAACCTTGTAAAATTATTTGAAAGGGTAAGATAAGGATAAAATTATAGAATAGAAATAAATAGATTATTAAAAATGTGAGGCATGTTCCTGGACTGAGAAGAAATCTAATTTTAGCAGGGCAGTTGGCAAGTGAAGGTTGCATAGTTACATTTGAAAAAAAACCATAGAAGGTAACTAAAGGATCATATAAAATATCAAAAGGAGAAAAGGTAGGAAAATTAAATTTATATACAGGTAATGTTGAATCTTCCATTACTTTATCTCCTATAGAAGAGGATATAAAATTATGGCACCACAAACTTGGGCACATGAGTTAGAAGGGGATGCAAGTTCTCTACTCAAAGAATATGTTTCTAGATTTAAAGAAGATGGATTTTGATTTTTGTAAGCATTGTCTGTATGGAAAAGAGAAGAGAGTCAAATTTCTCATAGTTGGGAAGATAAAGAAGGATGAAAAGTTAGATCTTATATGCAAAAATTATGGGTACTAGTTTAGGTATCATCCATTTGTGGCTCTTTTTATTATGTTAGTTTTATTGATTATGAAAATAGAAAAAATTGGGTTTATTGCATATGAGAAAAACATGATGTTTTGAATACTTTTATGCATTGGAAAGCTTTGGTTGAGAATGAGAAATGAAATAATTGAAAGTCTGTTAGATCAGATAATGGAGGTGAATATTACAACAAGGAATTGGATAATTATATGTCATCCTTTTGGATTCATAGACACAAGATGGTTTCTATAACACCACAAGAAAATGATGTGTCATAATAGATGAATATGACAATCATGGATTGTGAAAGGAGCATGATATTGCATGAAAGGTTTCCCTTACAGTTTTTGATAGATGTTATGGATATTGTTGTTTACTTAATAAATAGAAAGATTTTAATTCCTTTGGATGGTGGCATTATAGGGGAAGCACATAAAGGTATAAAGGTATACTATTCATTTATAAAATCTTTCAATTGTGAATCATTTTTCCATATTGATAAAGAAAATAGAAGCAAGCTTGAAGCAAATCTAAGGAATGTACTTTTATTGAATATGGATTTAATGATTTTTATAACTATTTTTGGAATTTTGAAAATTACAAAATCATTAGGAGTAGAGATGCAATATTTAATGAGAAGTTTATATATACAGATCAGTTACAGTGAAAGAAATAAGAAAATCCAAATATGTAATATGTTGTACTTGATGAAATCATTGAAAACAAAATTCTAAAAGTGATAAAATATTATATGTGCATTAACTACAATAATAACAAGTACCTCAAACTCATTAAAGTGTAGTTATAAGATCTACCAGAGTAAGTAGACTCCCTGAACAATACTCTCCTTTAATTTATTATTTATTATTGATTGATGGTGGTGAGCTACAAACCTATGAAGTTGCAATACATGTTAAAAATAGAAGTAAGTGAGAGTAAGGCATGAAAAATGAGATGGACTCTGTGGTACATAACCAAATGAGGGATTTAGTTCAATTGCCTATAGGTAAAACAACATTGTAATATTAATGGGTTTATAGGTTGAAGGAAGAAGATGGAGGCAAAGAGAGGTACACGGTCATACTTGTTTTAAAAGGGTTTTCACAAGAAAAGGTATAGATTTTGATGAAATATTTTCTCCAGTTGTTAAAATGACTTCCATAATAACTATTTTATGAATGGTAATGGTAAAAGACTTACACCTTGAATAGTTAGATGTGAAGACTAGTTTCCTTCATGATGACTTCGAAGAGGAAATATATATAGATCATCCATAGGAATACAAAGTCAATGGTAAGGAGAAAATGGTCTAAAAGTTGGAGATGAGTTTATATGTCCTAAATCATGCTCCAATGCAATGGTATTTAAAACTTGACATGTTTATGATAGAACAATGTTATAGTAGATACCATTTTGACCACTACGTCTATTTTAAGATATTAGATAATGGCATATATATTATATTTCTATTGTATGTAGATGACATGATTGTTGTAGGGTCTAACATTCATGATATAAATGATCTTAAAATAAAACATACAAATTCATTTACTATGAAGCATTTGGGTGCTACTAAAGAAATCCTTTGTATGAGAATAACAAGAGATAGGAAAAATAGAAAATTGACATTGTCTCAATAGGAATACATCAAGAAGGTGTTAGTCATGTTCAATATGCAAGATGTAAAACTAGTTAGTACGCATTTGGGAGGGTACTTCAAATTAATGTAGTAATAGAGTCCTAAAATACAAAAATAAATCAATTACATGTCCAAAGTTCCCTATCATTCAGTGTTTGTAAGTTTAATGTATGTTATGATGTACACGAGATAAGACATTATGCATTCAATATGAGATGTCCATTAGTTTAAAAATTTTATAACAAAGGAGCATTGGGATGCATTCAAGTGGATTCTTAGGTACTTGAGAGGGACCACTGATAAATAATTATGCTGTAAATGGTCAGATGTTAACCTATAAGGATATGTTGATTCAGAAATGGTTGGAGAGTTAGATGGTAGGAAGAGCACCACAGGTTATGTATTCACTATTGGTGACATAACAAATAGTTAGTTTTTAAAAATATAGAAGTAGTTCCTTTGTCAACTACAAATGAATAATATGTTTTAGCTATAGAAGAAAGCAAGGAGATGATATGGATGCAATAGTTCATGGAAGAGTTGAGTTCAAATATGGAATATTTTAGGTTGTATGGTTGTATCAAGATTATTATTCATTTATAAAAGTACTAAGCATTCCATTAAAAAATAAACATATACAACTCAGGTATCACTTCATTCTTTCAGTTTTGGAGGATAGTCAACTGAAGTTGGAAAAGATCCATACAAGATATAATCCTATAGATATATTAATAAAGGTAGTCAAAAAAGAGAAGTTGGAAATTGGTTAAACTTTAATATGTATTTAGGAATAACAAGGAAGATGAGAAATAAGTCATGGTTAAATTTCAAATAAAATTCCAAGGAAGAGTTGTAGTGGTGAAGTTGCATCAATCGGTCTCCATGTGGAAGATTATTGGATGGTAGACCTTGATCTCATTATAATAGCTAGCTCCTAAAAGTGAGGTTTTTTTGGGGGGGAGGGGGGGGAACTAGACATGCCTAAGCTCACCATAGGGGTCCAAGGGGATGAAAAATGCATTGTAAAATATTGTAATTTCATAGTAAATCTGTTCCATTAACTATTATGTCATATATCTAATAGTCAAAATTATGTTGGTAAATATTTTCCCTAATTTGTAAACCTCCTTTTATATAAAGGCATTATAAACACCATGATAAACTGAGTGTGGCTGAAGAAAAAATTGAACTAGATATATTATAGGTTTATCCCTTCATTTATTGGATTAAATAAGAGAAGAACTGACTATTTCTATGTAAATGTATCCCATTTTAGGTTAACTAAATTAAATCTATATTTATCTTATGTTCTATTTTATGCATTTTATTTCTATCTTTTTTTTATTAAAAATTACTATACATTTTATATTATTAGCACTTACAAGTGAGGTTTTTTAAAGAAAGGAATTTTTTTTAGTACTATAGGTTTTATTTTATTACTCAAGATTTGACTGTTTATTTTTTTAAAACGTCAATATGTGAATCATTCTATGATTTGTTTAACAATAGTGAATGTAGTTTAATTTAGTTTTGTCAATGTGTGATTCATTTAAAATGAATGATTTTAGCTTAGAATTAAGGATAATTTTTCAATAGATGGTGAATTCTTGTAAATTTTGAGCTATAGATTCAATATACTATATATAGTAACTTATCCAAAAAGTTATAAAAAACATCAAAGGAATATAATATGGAGGAAATAAAAAATTATAAGAATATTCTTACTATCATCTTGCTTCTCTTATTTTCCCTCCAAGATATTTAAATGGATTCTCCAAGGATTATTGTCTTTTTTGTTGGATTGCTTGATAATGTTGTCTTCAAAATCTCAACTAATCATGAAAGGATTAATAACTTCTTGGATGCAAGGATAATGGGGATGAAATGTGAGTATAAAGGATAAGAGATATTATATGTACATTTAAAATTTACAAGGCTTTTGAGTTATTTACACATAGTATTAAGCTTAGTTATTTATAGGGTGGTTGGAGAGGATCAAAATGAATTTTACATTCATAAGAATTCTCTAGATTTAGATAATTTTAAAAATTTAGAGGAGGATGTATATTTTTGAAGCTTCTAGATTTTATTAGGTGTTAATAGGGATTAATTTAAGTGCTTTAGGGAGGTTTAAGAATATAGGTGTGTAGGAGAGGCTATGGATAGTTTGTTTGGGCAATGAGGTGGGGGATTAGGCAGTAGGTACAATATTGTAAATTTTAAATTAGTATGTGATTAATTAATGCAGTGGGCTTACTTATTTTATGGGATGTTATTGGGATAATCAAGGGATTAATATAAAATGGGGGTGTAGTAAGGTCTACATGATGTAGGAAATATTAAATGAAGAATGAAATTTAATTATTTAATAAGGACTATCGTTATGGGATTAATTTTAATAAATGATATAATTAGTGGAAAGGTTAGGGTGATGAGATTTAGATGTATAAATTTGAACCTCTTTGAAATGGAAATATGATTGAAGAATTGGGGAGTAATGGTCCTTCAAATAAAAATCATTACCCCTTTGATGGGTTATATTGATAGGAATGAACCGAATGGCAACTTGAAAGTACATCATGTGGTGAGGATCAAGATGATGAGGGGATGGAATGGTCCATATTCTAATTGAGATAATAAAGATAATATTCCCCAAGCATAAATGTGAGGGAAAGAGGTTGCAGGTGTAAGACTAGTCCTAAGGATGAACACACCTTAGCAATGATGATTAACCATAACAAATGAATATTGTTTGAAATGTCTATGAAATAATAAATATTTTTATCCATCTATGATTTATTCTGATGGTTCTTGGGATTATATCTACTCATCATGATCCTCACAGGTTTTTTATTTTAGTAATCTTTGTCTTTCTCTTATAATTGTTTGTAAATGGTGAAATATGTTTTTTTTTAGTATTTTAGATTATTATTTCAAAATGATTAAGCTTTAGATTTTATTTGTAAATCATTTCATACTATTAGATGGTGGAGTCTAATATTATTATAATACCTAATTCTTGACATGTGGGGTATGGCAAGGGTGAAGAAATACCCCCCACTAAGGTCACCATGGCAGTTAAAAATCCATTGTAAAATATTGTGATGTCATAGTAAATTTGGACCATTCACTATTAGGTCACAAATATAATGATAGAAATTATTTTGGTGCATTTTTCCATAATTTGTAGCCTTCATTTGATATGAGGGCATTGTAATCAAGGTGGCACACTGAGTGTGAGTGAAAAGGACATTACAATGGATGTATTTCAAGTTTATTCCTTCATTTTTTGAACTGAATAAGAGAAGAACTAGCTATTTTTTATGGACATAGCCCAATTTGAGAAAACCACATTAAATTTATGTTTATCTTGGGTTGTGTTTTTTGTATTTTATTTGTGTATTTATTTTATCAATATTACTCTGTGTTCTATATTCCTAATAATTGTTATCAAAGCCAAAGGTTTATTTGGCAGTTAAAATATTACGATAAGAGGGTTTCTAGTTTGAATGGGAGCAAGGGTAGAAGAAGGAAAGTTTAAGGTTGAGAATTTCAATGGCCAAAACTACAAACTATGGAAGATGAAAATGGAGGACTATCTATATCATAATAATATTTTCATATAATTAGGAAAAATAGAAAAAAAATTTGTGACTATGAAGGATAAATAATGGGAGATTTTTGACTTAAATACACTAGGAACAATACAGCTATGCCTGATAACGTCAATGGCTTTCAATATTTCAAAATAAAAGACAAAAGATATGTGATAAAATCATTGGATATGTTGTAATAAAAACCTTAAACCTACAACAAGGTATTTCTTATAAAGTATTTATTTAATATGAAGATGTTAGAAGGTGGGTATGTAACTGAACATTTAAATGAATTTAGCATGGTTGCAAATCATTTAAGCTCTATAGGAGTAAACATTGAGGATGAGGTTAGGGATCTTTTGATTAAGTGATCATTGTTAGAAAGATGGAATGAATTGGTCATGGTTGTGACTAATATTATCTATGATTCAAACACTTTAAATTTAGATGATGTTATTGGTGTCATTCTTAATGATAAAATGTGACAAAAATGCATAGGTGAGATATCATGTAATGTTTTGACTATGGAGAATAGGAGATGAAAACATGATAGTGAAAATGGCTTGTGGAATCATGGGAAGTCTGAGAAGGGCATATCTTAATCCATATGAATGTTGGTGTGCTAGATGTGGGGGAAATAAGGATAATAAGATAAATATCAGGAAGTAAATGTATAGTGTGATGTGTTGTAAGATATTTGAATCCTTTCATTAGATAATATTAATGATTCTTGGGTGTTAGATTCATGGGATTCATTTCATGCTACACCCCATAGGAAATATTTTCAAGACTATGTTCAATTTGATTTTGGACAAGTTTATTTCAATGATGGTGAACCTTTTAAATTTTTTGGAAAGGGTAAGATACAGATGAAATTTTAGAATAGATATAAATGGTTGATAAATAATGTGATAAATGTTCCTAAATTTCAAAGAAATCTAATTTTAGGAGGGTAGTTTGGAAGTGGAGGTTACATAGTTACATTTGTAGAAAATTCATGGAAGGTTAGTAAAGTATAATCGGTAATATCAAATGTATTAAATAGAGGTGCATTAAATTTATATATAGGTAATGTTGACTCTTCCTTTACTTTATCTTCTATAGAAGAGGATATAAAATTATGACACCATAGACTTGGGTACATGAGTGAGAAGGGGATGCAATTTTTCCACTCAAATAATTTTATGCTAGATTTAAAGAGGGTCAATTTAGATTTTTTTAGCACTCTATGTATGGAAAATAGAAGAGAGTCAGATTTCTCAAAGTGGTGAAGACAAAGAAGGATGAAAAGCTAGATCTTTTGCACATAGATGTATGGGTATTGGCTTAGGTATCATCTATTTATGGATCTTCTTACTATGTTAATTTTATTGATGATGAACTATAAAAATTTGGGTTTATTACATATGAAAAAAAACTGGCATTTTTAATACTTTTATGAAATGGAAAGCTTTGGTTGATAATGAGATAGGAAATAAGTTAAAGTGTGTGAGATCAGATAATGGAGGTGAATATTACAACAAAAAAATTTATAATTATGTGTCTTCCCATGGGATTCATAGATAGAAGATGGTTTCAAGAAACACCACAACAAAATTATGTGTTAGAAAGGTCAAATAGTACAATCATGGAGTGTGCAAGGAGAATGAGATTGCATGCAAGGTTACCCTTATAGTTTTGTATTGATGCTATAAATAATGGTGTTTACTTAATAAATAGAAGTATTTTAATTATTTTGTATGGTGGCATTTTACAAGAAGCATGCACAGCTATAAAGGTAGATTATTCATTTTTAAAGACTTTCTATTGTGAAACATATTTTGATATTGAAAAATAATATAGAACCAAGCTTGAATAAAAATTCAATAAATTTACTTTTATTAAACATAAATTTAAAGATTTTTGTTGTTGTTTATGGGATTTTGAAAATCATAAAATAATTAAGAGTAGAGGTGTGATGTTTAATGAGAAGGCTATGTATAGAGATCAGTTGCAGTGAAAGAAACAAGAAAATCCAAATATAGAATATGTTGTACTTGATGAAATAACCAAAATTAAAATTAAAATAGTGATATAATATTATATATGCAACAACTACAACCACAAAAGTGCATTAAACTAATGAAATTGTAGTTATAATATCTACCATAGTAAGTATACTCCTGAAACAATACTCTCCTTCACTTTATTATTTATTATTGATTGATTTTGGTGAGCTAGAAACCTATGAACAAGAAATGCATGTAGAAACTGAATAGAAGGGAGAGAAAGGCATGAAAAATGAGATGGACTCCTTGGTACATAACCAAACTTGGAATTTGGTTTAGTTCAATACAAGAAAAATAAAATTATAAAATAAATGGGTTTATAGGTTTAAGGAAGAAGATGGAGGCAAAAAGCGGTACAAGGCCATACTTGTTTTAAAGGGGTTTTTAGAAAGAAAAGGTATATAATTTGATGGAATATTTTCTCCAGTTGTTAAAATGACTTCAATAATAGCTATTATAAGTTTTGTAGCAATAGAAGATGTGCACCTTGAATAGTTTGATGTGAATACTATTTTCATTCATGGTGACTTGGAGGAGGAAATATATATGGAGCAGCAATAGGGATATCAAGTCAAAGGTAGGGAGAAAATGGTATATATGTCGAAGAAGAGTTTGTATGGCCTAAAGCAATCTTCAAGGAAATGGCATTTGAAATTTGACATTTTTATGATACAACAAGGCTATAGTACATGTCATTTTGACCAATATGTCTATTTTAAGAGATTAGATAATGGTAAATGTATTATTTTGTTATTGTGTGTAGATGAAATTCTTATTGTAGGGTCTATGATGCATGATATACATGATATCAAACAAAAAATAGAAAAAATATTTACTATGAACGATTTGTGTGCTGTAAAACAAATCCTTGGTATGAGAATAACAAAAGATATGAAAAATAGAAAAATTATATTATCACAATAAGAATAAATAAAGAAGGTGTTATTCATGTTCAATATGTAAAATATAAAACTAGTGAGTACACATTTGGGAGGGCACTTCAAATTAAACAGAAAATAGAGTTCTAAAATGCATAAAGAAATTACTTACATGTCCAAAGTGCCCTATGATTCAATAGTTTGAATTTTAATGTATGTTATGGTGTGCCTGAGACAAAACATTCTACATGTAGTGGGAGCTATCAGTAGGTTTATGAATAATCCAATCAAGGATAATTAGCATGCATTCAAGTGGATTATTAGGTACTTGAGAGGGACCACTGATAGACAATTATGCTATAAAGGATGAGATGTTAACCTAGAAGGATATGTTGATGCAAACATGGTTGGAGATTTAGATGGTATGAGGAGCACCATAGGTTATGTATACACTATTGGTGACTTAATAATTGGTTATATTTCAAAAATATAGAATTACTTTATTTTTCAACTACAGAGCATAAAATGGTGCATCTATAGAAATAATCAAGGAGATGATATGGATGCAACAATTCGTGGAAGAGTTGAGGTAAAATAAGAAAGATTGTAGGTTGTATATTGGTATCTAGAGTGTGACTCATTTATAAAAGAACTAAGAATTTTATTTAGGAAACAAACGTATTGTTAAGCATGAAATATACTGAGAGGGGGGTGAATCAGTATGTTAAATATCTTATAAAACTTTCCCTTTATCAAATTCCACTTAATCAAACATTCAAGATATGTATTAAAACTCAAACAATAAACATCACACAAGAGAGAGACACTAGATATAACATGGAAACCGAATGTGGAAAAAACCACAAAGAATCAATCTCAAATATATTTGTGAGAATAACCCCACAAGAGCACCATACCCCTTTGCCAAGTACAAACCTCAGCTACAATTCATGAGCACCAACCCACAGGAGCTTAAAACCCCTTTGCCAAGCACCAACCGACATGAGAACCAACCCCTTTTCCAAGCACCAATCCACCAACAATTCGTGAGCGCCAACCCACAGGAGCACCAACCCCTTTGCCAAGCACCAACTAAGCAACAATTCGTGAGCACCAACCCACAGGAGCTCCAACCCCTTTTTGTATACCACACACCTATTTCTCAATGTCTCTATCTCAACAAATGATAGATCAATAGAACATCTCCTTCCTCTCTCTCACCTTTGCTCTTCTAAGCTAGATATAACAAATACAAATCATATTCATCTCTCACAATTGCTCTTCTAAGTTAGATATTACAATATCAAATCAACCTCTCACATCCACATTACACATGGATACTCAAGCCTTTTTTTATAGCTTTCCAAATGACCTTTGGCCTTCCCCCTTTGTGACATTTCAATCCTCATGGAAAATGGTGCCAATCTTGGATGACCCTTCATATCCAAGCAATCTTGGATGACCCTCTATATGTGAGAGGTTGATTTGATATTGTAATATCTAGCTTAGAAGAACAATTGTGAGAGATGAATATGATTTGTATTTGTTATATCTAGCTTAGATTAGAAAAGGTGAGAGAGAGGAAGGAGATGTTGTATTGATCTATCATTTGTTGAGATAGCAACATTGAGAGATAGGTGTGTATCTTGGATTCTAAGTTGGCTATAAAAGTAAAAGAAAATAAGATATTTATTCAGGATCTTAAGAATCGGTTAGAGGTTGCAACTTCAATTTTAACATCAAAATAAGAAGAGTGTAATCATTTGAAGGATGAGTTATGTTATTTAAAGTATAATCATGAGAAGCTTATAATCAAGGTTGAGAAAGATCATGAAATATTGGTCCAAGGAAAGAAGGATGCAGGTTTTGTAGGCAAATCAAAGAAGCCAATCAGGTAGCCTAATGCTTTCAAGTTTTCAAATTCTTTTCATGGTCATTGTTTTGTTTGTCATCATGTTGGTCATAGGGCAAAAGATTATATGAGGAGAAGAAATGAGTCAAAGGGAGATCTTAGTCACATTCAATAAAAAGGTATGAGAAATATTGTTTGGTTTTGTTGTCACGAGGTTGGCCATATTGCTAGATTATGCCAAAATAAAGTAAAGAGATATTCAAAGTATGTCAAAGGTTATAGAGCCCCTAAAAGATATGAGAAGAGTCAAATTAAGGTTTGGAGACCTAAAATAGTAAAGGTTGATTAGGTTGAGTTCAAGAATGAAAATGAATTACTTGCTATAGTAGATAAAAAATCAGATAAGAAGGATTGTACAGAATCTCTTGTTACATTTGAGCATGAGCTTTGTCAAGATAAGATAGTTGCAAAAGTTGAGAAAAAGAAAAACATCATAAATGATAAGGTTAGTAGGTTAAAAAGGTTAGACATGATTATACAAATTCTAAAATAAAAACATAAGAAGATCAAGGAAGAAACAGAGGAGATGTGGGAATCTCTTGAGATTTATTTCTAGAAGCCTTATATGTGGGCGTGTCTCTTCTAGTCTTCAAGGAGACACTTTTAATAAAATTGAAGCATGGTGGGTGCTATTGGGTCTTGGATATTTTGCATGAGAAGAAGGTGAGTTGACAGATTAATTTGTATATCTTTTGAGGGAATATATTTTTGAAGAAAATTTTGCATCAATATTATGGTTTGAGGCTATTAGAATGATTCTTGCATATGCAGTGCTTTTAAGTGTTTCAAATGATTATGGTCATAAGAAATTAGAATGTTGAAAAAGAGAACTATTTCAGAAAGGAGGAAAAGGATACTCATGCAAATTCAATCAAGGAGGATCAAAGTTTCAAAGCTCCATTCATCAGGAAGAAGGTTCAAACATGTTCATGGTAGAAGAAATAACCTGAAGATTCTATGTTGGTGCAAACAGCTTTGCATGTAAGAGATAAAGATTAGCCATGGTTCGTTGATAGTAGATGTTCAAGGCATATGACAGGAGATAAGAGTAAAGAAGATCAATGGTGGTACAGTGAGATTTAGAGATAAAACCACTGCCAAGATAGCCAGAAAAGGAACTTTATTTTTGGATAATGGTAAAACCAAGACCAAGAATGTTTTATAAGCATAATCTATTGAGTTTAAGGCAAATATGTGATCAAGGATACACCTTAAAAGTTTCATACAAAAGGTTGTGAGATTAGAAGAAAATATTCAAATGAGTTGATTGCAGATTCTCAAAGGACAAGTAAAATCTGATATCTTCTCAAAGATTGGTGAGAGGAGTTGGGAGTAATTTCTATTACTTCCTACCATTGATGTTCAACATCAAGTGAGGGGGAGCTAAGTGTTAGCTCTAGGTAGGCCCTTTGCCATTGATGTCAAAGGGGGAGAATCATAGGTATAGGTACAGGTGCAAAAAATAGGTACAGAGAATAGGTATAGGTTGCTATAGTAAGGGGGAGTTACTGTATGTTTTCAAATGATGGTATGTGCAGGTGACAAGATGTGGTAGTTTTAGGATTGAGGTTGCCATCAATGACAAAGGGGGAGATTGTTGGAAATATTGTCATTGATGTCAAAAGTTTAGTATTATTGGTGATAAAGGCCCCATTGCATTTAATGTTGTTTATCTTGGCTAATATGAGTTAATATTTATTTAATATTAATGAATATATTTTTAGTTGCATATGAGACAAAATAAGGGCCCATGGAGAAGTTGAAGAGTCACTAGATAAAGACAAAAGAAGGATGGGATGCATTTTCCCATGAAGAGTCATCTTGGGGAATACCAAGAGTCACCAAGTGAAGACAAAAGAGTAAAGGGTGAATTTATCATGAAGGGACACTATGAGGAATACGAAAAGTCACCAAAGACAAGGACAAAAGTGGGAAAGACATTTTTGGTCATGAAGGGTCACCACATGACTTTTCAAATGCTTGGATATGAAGGGTCATCCAAGATTGGTGCCATTTTTCATGAGGAATGAAAGGTCACAAAGGGGGAAGGCCAAAGGTCATTTGGAAAGCTATAAATAAAGGCTTGGCTAGCCATTTGTAATGTGGAAGTGAGAGGTTGATTTGATATTGTAATATCTATCTTAGAAGAGCAATTGTGAGAGATGATTTGTATTTGCTATATCTAGCTTAGAAAATCAAAAGTGAGAGAGGGGAAAAAGATGTATTGATCTATCATTTGTTGAGATAGCAAGATTGAGAGATAGGTGTGTGGTATACACAAAGGGGTTGGTGCTCCTATTGGTTGGTGCTCACGAATTGTTGCTGAGTTGTTGCTTGGCAAAGGGGTTGGTGCTCCTATGGGTTGGTGCTCACAAATTTTTGTTGGGTTGGTGCTTGAAAAAGGGGTTGGTTCTCACAAATAGGTGTTGGGTTGGTGCTCGGCAAAGGCGTTTGAAGCTCCTGTGGGTTGGTGCTCACGAATTTTAACTGAGGTTTATACTTGGCAAAGGGGTATGGTGTTCCTGTGGGGTTGTTATCATGAATATATTTGAGATTGATTCTCTATGGTATTTCTCACATTGGGTTTCCATGTTATATCTGGTGTCTCTCTTTATCTTGTGTGATGTTTATTGTTTGAGTTTCATTACATATTTTGAATGATTGATTAAGTGAAATTTGGTTAAAGAAAAGATTTATAAGATATATAATATACTAATTCACCCTCCCTCTTAGTATATTCCATACTTAACAATTGGTATCAGAGTAGGTTCCTTTTTAAAAAGTTTTACAGCTTAAAGGTAGATCAGGAAAGCATGATGGCTGGGTCACAAGAAGGATTTTCTACAAATAAGGCACCTTTGTTTGATGGGATGAATTATGCTTTTTGGAGAATGATAATGAAGGTTTATTTGATGGCCCCTGGATTCGACATATGAAAATTCATGTGGTGACCCTTCATGACCAATAATGTCTTTCCCACTTTTGTCCTTATCTTTGGTGACTTTTTGTATTCCTCAAAGTGTCCCTTCATGAGAAATTTGCCCTTTACTCTTTTGTCTTCACTTGGTGACTCTTGGTATTCCCCAACATGACTCTTCGTGGGAAAATTCATCCCATCCTTCTTTTGTCTTTGTCCCATGACTCTTCGACTTCTCCATGGGCCCTTATTTTGTCTCATATGCAACCAAAAATATATTCGTTAATATTAAATAAATATTAACTCATATTAGCCAAGATAAACAACATTAAATGGAATGAGGCCTTTATCACCAATAATACTAAACGTTTGACAGCAATGACAATATTTCCAACAATCTTCCCCTTTGTCATTGATGGCAACCTTAATCTTGAAACTGCCACATCTTGTCACCTACACATACCATCATCTAAAAACATACAGTAACTCCCCCTTACTGTAGCAACCTGTACCTATTCCCTGTACCTATTTTCTACACCTGTACATATACCTGTTATTCTTCCCATTGACATTAATGGCAAAGGAAATACCTAGAGCTAAAACTTAGCTCCCCCTCACTTGATGCTGAACATCAATAAAAGTAATAGAAATTACTCCCAACTCCTCTCGCTGATCTTTGAGAAGATATCTAATTTTACCAGTCCTTTGAGAATCTACAATCAACTCATTTGAATATGCCCTTTCGTATGAAACTTTAAGGTGTATCCTTGATCACATATTTGTCTTATGGTTATAAAACATTCTTAGTCTTGGTTCTACCATTATCCAAAAATAAAGTACCTTTTCTGGCTATCCTAGCAGTGGTTTTATCTATGAATCTCACTGTACCACCATTGATCTTCTTTACTCTTATCTCCTGTCAGATGCCTCGAACATTTGCTATCAGTGAACCATGGCTAATATTTATCTCTTACATGCAAAGATATTTGCACCAACATAGAATTTTTAGGTTGTTTCTTCTACCATGAACATGTCTGAACCTTCTTCCTGATGAATGGAGCTTTGAAACTTTGATCCTCCTTGATTGAATCTACATGAGTATCCTTTTCCTTCTTTCTAAAATTGTTAGCTCTTTTTCAACATTCTAATTTCTTATGACCATAATCATTTGAAACACTTTAAAAATTTTAAACACTGCATATCCAAGAATCATTCTAATAGCCTCAAATCATAATACTGATGCAAAATTTTCTTCAAAAATATATTCCCTCAAAAGATATACAAATTAATTTTGCCAAATCACCTTCTTGTCATGCAACATAACCAAGACCCAATAACATCCACCATGCTTCAATTTTTAAAAGTCTCTCCCTGAAGCCTAGAAGAGACACCCCACACAATAGGGTTCTTAGAAATAAATCTCAAGAGATTCCCACATCTCCTCTGTTTCTTCCTTGATCTTCTTGTGTTTTTATTTTAGAATCCATTTAAGCATGTCTAACCTTTTTGACTTACTAACCTTATAATTTATGATGTTCTTCTTTTTCTCAACTTTTGCAACTATGTTATCTTGGCAAAGCTCATGCTCAAATGTAACAAGAGATTCTTTACAATCCTTCTTATCTGATTCTTTATCTACTATAGCAAGTAATTCATTTTCACTCTTAACCTCAATCTGATCAACCTTTACTATTTTAGGTCTCCAAACCTGAATTTTTCCTTTCTCATGTTTTCTAGGGTCTTTGTAACCTTTGACATACTTTGAATATATCTTTATTTTATTTTGGCATAATGTAGCAATACATCCAACCTCATGACAACAAAAGCAAATAATATTTCTCATACCTTTTTCTTGAATGTGATTGAGATCTCCCTTTGACTGATTGCTTCTCCTCATACAATCTCTTGCCCCATGACCAACATGATGACAAACAAAACAATGGCCATTTAAAGAATTTGAAAACTTGAAAGCATTGGGCTGCCTGATTGGCTTCTTTGATTTGCCTTCAAGACCTACATCCTTCTTTCCTTGGACTGATATTTCATGATCCTTCTCAACCTTGATTATAAGCTTCTCATGATTATCCTTTAAAGAACTTAACTCATCCTTCACATGATTACACTCTTCTTCTTTTGATGTTAAAGTGAAGTTGTAACCTCTAATTGATTCTTAAGATTCTGAATAAATATCTTATTTTCTTTTACTTCTATAGCCAACTTAGAATCCAAGATACACACATTTTCCTTAAGAGCCTCAACCATAGATTTTAACTCTTGATTCTCCTTCTTTAGTTGCTTGGACATCTTATGCTTTTCTTTGATCTACCTTAAAGTTGTTAAACCTTTTCTGAAGGAACCTGCTCTGATACCAAATGTTAAGCATGAAATATACTGAGAGGGGGGTGAATCAGTATATTATATATATTATAAAACTTTCCCTTCATCAAATTCCACTTACTCAAACATCCATGATATGCAATAAAACTCAAAAAATAAACATCACACAAGAGAGAGACACCAGATATAACGTGGAAACCCAATGTGGGAAAAACCATAGAGAATCAGTGTCAAATATATTCGTGAGAACAACCCCACAGGAGCACCATACCCTTTTGCCAAGTACAAACCTCAACTACAATTCGTGAGGACCAACCCACAGGAGTTTCAAACTCCTTTGCTGAGCACCAACCCATAGGAGCAACAACAATTCATGCACACCAACCCACAGGAGCACCAACACCTTTACCAAGCACCAACTCAGCAACAATTCGTGAGCACCAACCCACAGGAGCACCAACCCCTTTGTGTATACCACACACCTATCTCTCAATGTTTTTATCTCAACAAATGATAGATCAATAGAACATCTCCTTCCTCTCTCTCACCTTTGCTCTTCTAAGCTAGATATAACAAATACAAATCATATTCATCTCTCACAATTGCTCTTCTAAGCTAGATATTACAATATCAAATCAACCTCTCACATCCACATTACAAATGGATACTCAAGCCTTTATTTATAGCTTTTCAAATGACCTTTGGCCTTCCCCCTTTGTGACCTTTTAATCCTAATGGAAAATGGTGCCAATCTTGGATGACCCTTCATATCCAAGCATTTGAAAAGTCATGTGGTGACCCTTCATGACCAAAAACGTCTTTCCCACTTTTGTCCTTATCTTTGGTGAATTTTTGTATTCCTCAAGGTGTCCCTTCATGATAAATTCACCCTTTACTCTTTTCTCTTCACTTGGTGACTCTTGGTATTCCCCAAGATGACTCTTCATGGGAAAATGCATCCCATCCTTCTTTTGTCTTTATCCTGTGACTCTTCGACTTCTCCATGGGCCCTTATTTTGTCTCATATGCAACCAAAAATATATTCATTAATATTAAATAAATATTAAATCATATTAGCCAAGATAAACAACATTAAATTCAATGGGGCCTTTATCACCAATAATACTAAGCCTTTGACATCAATGACAATATTTCCAACACATATAAAACACAACTATCACTTCATTCATGAGGTTTTGGAGGTTGCTCAACTAAGGTTGGAAAATATCAATACAAGAAAGAATCCTATAAATATACTAAAAAAGATAGTCATAAAGGAGAAGTTAGAAAAAATTTCAACTTTAATAGGTCTTCTGGAATAAAAAGGAAGATGAGAAACATGTCACGGTTAAAGTTCAAATAAAATTCCAAGAAAGAGTTGTAGTGGTGGAGTTACAATAATCAGTCTCCATGTGGGAGATTGTTGGATGGTGGAGCCTGATATTATGAAAATGCACAACTCCCAAAAGGTGGGGTGTGTGGAGTGTGGTAACTCCCCTCCCCACTAATCTCACCAAGGGGGTCCAAGGGGGTGAAAATGCATTGAAAAATATTGTTGTTTCATAATAAATTTGCATCATTCACTATTAAATCATAGATCTAATGGTAGAAATAATGTTAGTGCATTTTTTCCATTATATGTAACCCTCCTTTGATATGAGGTCATTGTAAACATGGAGATATACTGAGTGTGAGTGAAGAAAAAATTGTAGTGGATGTATTATGGGTTTATCCCTTCATTTATTGGACTGAATAAGAGAAGAACTGACTATTTTGATGTGAATGTAGTGTATTTTTTGTGAAATAGGTCAAATATATATTTTTTATGTTGTGTCTTATGCACCTATTTCTATATTTATTCTATTAAAAATTTATATGAATTCTATAATCCTAACACTTTCAAGTGAGTTTTTTTCAAGAAAGGAATTTTTTAAAGTATTCTAGGTTCTATTTTATTATTTAGGATTTGATTGTTTGTTTAAAAAAGTGTCAATATGTGAATCATTCTATGATTTATTCAATGATAGTGAATGTATTTTAATTTGGTGTTGTTGATGTGTGACTCATTCAAAATGAGTGATTTTGGATTACAAAAATGACCAACCATTTACTCTTAAATTTTTAAAATATGGTATATGCTTGTAAATTTTGAGCTATGGATTCAATATACTATATATAGTAAATTAACCCAAAATTTGTAAGAAACATAAAAGGAAGATAATATGGAACCAATAAAAAATTATAAAAATATTCCTACTATCATGTTGCTTCTCTTATCTTCCCTCCAAGATCTTTAAATGAATTATGTGAGATTATTAACTTGCTTATTCGATTGCTTGATAATGGTGGCTTCAAAATACGAACTAAGCAAGAAAGGAATAATGGATTCTTAGATGCAAGGATAATGGGGATGAAATGAAGTTATGAAGGCTATGAGATATTATATATACCTTTAAAATTTCTATGTCTTTCAAGTTAGTTCCACCTAGCTCTATGCTTAGCTATTTATAGGATGGTGGCATAGGATTAAAATGAATTTTACATTAATAAGAATTCTCTAGTTTCAAGAATTATATAAAGTTAGAGAAGGATATAAATTTTATAAGCGTTTGTATTTGATTAGGTGTTAATAGGGATTAATTTAGGGGTTTTGTGGAGGTTTAAGGATGTAGGTGTGTAGGAGAAGCTATGGATAGGTTGGCTTGGGTAAGAAGGTGGGGGATTAGGGGTAGGTATAATATTTTAAATTTAATATTTACAAGTGGTTAATTAATGGGGTGGGATTAGTGATTTAATGGGATGTTATTGGGATAATCAAGGGATTAATGTAGCATGGTGGTGTAGGAAGGTCTGCATGAGGTAGGAAATATTAAATGGGGAATGGAATTTAATTATTTAATTAAGACTATCATTATCGGATTAATTTTAATAAATGATATAACTAGTGAAATGGTTAGAGTGAGAATATATAGATGTATACATTTGACCCTCTTAGAAAGGTCATTATGATTAAATAAGTGGGGAGTAATGGTATCTCAAATAAAAACTAGTACCCCCTCGATTGGGTATGCAAATAGGAATAAACTGAATGGCCACTCAAAAAGACCTCATAGGGTGAGGGTCAAGATGATGAGAGGATGGAATGCTCTAGATTCTAGTTGAGATAATAGTGATAAGATGCCCCAAGCATAAATGTGAAGGAAAGAGTGTTTAGGTGTAAGACTATTCCTAAGGGTGAACACACCTTAGAGATGATGATTAACCTTATAAGATGAATCCTAAGAAAAGACCAATGTTAAGGAGAGAGGAAAGTAGATTCATTGTATAAGATGAATAATATTGAGACAAAGACATATATTCAAGAAATGGATAGATAAATAAGTCCATGTGTTGTTGATAATTCCCATGTAAGGGAGAACTATAGGCTGAGAAAAGGATAAAAGATAAATGGTTTACGATGATAGATAGATTTTATAGAAAGTTAATATCTCAACATGATTTAATATATTGGAGTGACCATGGGATGATGGAATGGGAATTAGTGTCTAAGCTATATTTGGTCACTATAAAGTGGCCAAGTGCTACCCACATAGTCTAAAAATACCCTAGAATGATGTATTTTTGACTCAAGATGTTAGACAGGGAGTGGAGAAATATAAGAGTATACCCAAAAAAATGATTACAATGACATGTAAGATGGATAATACTTATTGGAAATCTACTTAACTGATGGATAAATAGACATGTGAATTATAATGAGCTATTTGGATAATAGCGTAGGGTTGACATGGACTAAAGTAAGGTAAAAGGTGAAAAGACTAGGGTTTAGGGTGTTGAATAGAAAAATGTACAGTAAAAGAAGAAATTTTGAATATTAGATTTTGTAATCTTTTATTCTAGAGGTATCAAGAATGGATTACATTCACACATGCTTCCTACCATAGATAAAGAGTTTGTGAGTTCCAATCACTCGCTGAGGCAAGACAAGTAGTAGGTACCCCATCTTAGTTTTATCATTTTGTACTTTAACTATAATTTTTAAGGTATTAAACATGGGTAAATTTGAACATCACAAAATCAAAATTGGGGTTATTACCCCTAATTATAGTTTTATGCATGTAACTTGGAGTAATGCACTTGTTACCCATGGTTTTGAAAAATCACTTACAACAAATTGTGGTTTTATAAAACTATCATAGGTGAACTATAGTTTTACAATACCATATAGGGTGACTTATGGTTTAATAAATCCTTAGGTGGTGAGTATTAATCTTACAAAACTAAAAGAAGAGGAGCAATTTTGCAAAAATTGTAAGTTAGGGTTAGGAGCCAGAAGTGATTTTACTGAAGTTTGTTTTTAAGAATTAATTGTGTAAGGGGATAAGATGGTAATAGGTAGATGGATAGGTATAATAGGTATGGATAGGTAGGGTAGGTATGGGATAGGAAAAATTTAGGTTAGGGTGTGAGTTTGTAGTGATTAAGGCTAATAGGTTTGGTGGTGTTGGAAGATTTAGGTGTGTTATCATCCAAACTATGATGACTAATGCTATTACATAAGATACATTAACTAAGGTTGGTTGATATTTGAGTAATAAAGATGAATAGCCTATATTATATTAATATGATGTCATTTATTTAGATAAACTATGTTGTCATCACTACATTGGTGGAGAGATCACATTCTAGGTTAAGAAATTTTCACTTCATCATAGAAGAGATGACAATGACTTTGTAGGATGTGTGGTACATTTTATAATTACCTATGAGAGGATATACGATCCCTTGTAGGTCATGGGAATGGAGCATGACTGTACAATAACTGTGTGGACAAATATAGGTCAGATTTTGTGATTCATGCATTGACATTGATAGGGAATTCATAGATGATAATATTGAGAGGCTAACCCTTGTATTCATGTTTATTATCACTAGAATATTATTACTAGACAAGAGTGGTCAATGGTTTCATCTAGATTTATGGGATGTAGTGCTAGACATGGTGCATGATTATCAAGTTTTTTCATGGGGACCTACTGTGTTGGGCCAACTATATAGGAAGCTTTATATGGGTGTATATATAAGAGTGGTGAGTTTATAAGCATCATTATTGATAAAAATACATTGTTAGGAGCATGTGGTAATAAAAATATCACTAGGCACATGAGTATTTCATAATCTTGATCATTGACTAGTTTTTAGATGGTACATGATTTTGGGAGCGAAGAGAGCGCGTGTATGCAATATGATATTTTATAATAAGGCATTAGATAGTTTTATTGAGGATTATATTATTTGGATGCCATACAGGATGGTATAGTGGGGATGGGAGGATGATACAAACTATACCTATATGCTAACAAAGTATTATTTGATAGGGCATCAAGATTACAACATAGAGAGATATCATTATAATAGAGTGAAAAGATAGTTTTTACATTAGTAGGATCTCCTAGGAGAGGATAATTTATTTCCCAAGAGTGATAGAGATAGGCCTAAGTATGGGCATATAGTTGAGAAGGCATTCGCATAGGTAGATGATGATAACATAGTTCATATAGTATATGGTTATTAGATAGCTATAAAAGATCTTGTAATTACTATAGATTATACAAGATGGTGGAAATAGAGATGTCCATAGATATTATTGAGACCAGCACAGGTTCATAAGAGGAAAGGGGTAGTATGGAGGCTTTTATAGGCATAGGAATGTTTGAGGAGATGATGGGTATAGAGGTTACAACTATAGGCTAAGAGATATGGTGGGGATGATGGTCATGAGAGGATTGATAAATATTTGATGGTTAATGATAGGGGTGATTAGGGTGTATCAAAGGGTGATCAAGGGTGATCAAGGTGTGGGTGGGGGGAATCACAGAGTGTGGGGGAAAGTAACTGATGTTGTGGGGCCTTCTAGTCCACCTATTAGTTTGGAAAAATAAGAACATATTACTAGTATTCATTACGATGTGAGGACAAAGTGGCTTAGGTGGCTAAGATTAGTGCTATGAGAGATAAATATTTCCTAGAGTTGGTATATTTATAATGATAGATAGTGTAATAGGATATGTATATGGGCCCAATATTATCTCAACTAACCATATGGTTGGGATAGATTAGAACCACAAATGTATAGATAGTAGCTCTATAGGGTAACATAGGTTAGATTCAAGATAGAGATAATTGATAACATACCTACATGGTTAGATAGGTTGGACTTAGGATATAATTTCAAATATAACATCCTTACAAGGTCAGATAGGTTAGATTTAGACTCGATTTGGCTAATGAGAGGTAGAGTTATAAGTCATTGAGGAGACCTAGGATGAGGGGGACATACTATTAAAGAGACATGCCTTAGAAGATATGATAGTTCAAATACCACATCTAACTAGAGAGGCCTAGTAATATAGGGGTCTTTACAAGGGAGTGGCACTAGTAGATTAGTGAGCTCCATCTTATAGGGCCGAAACTACTCATTCTATACATAAATAAACTAGGAGACAACTAGGACTATCATGATCAAGGTCTGATTTGACATTTTTTGTATTTTGGACATGCATTTCATACTTACCACATTAGTGCCCATAATTCATATATTGTATATATTTTTTAAAGGACTCATAGAAATTTATGTGATTATAATGAGATTTATTGTGGTATATGGGATGTTTATGTATATTTTGCATATGTGATTATGATTTATTTTTTAGATTAGACATTGGATTTGATTGATTACAGGCACAAGATGATTAGATTTGTATGTGATGTGGATGTTAGGATTTATTTACATGTATATAAATGATGTATGATTACGTATTTTATGGGTGTTCTTTAATTTAATGTATGTGATGATGTAGATGACATGGTTTTTAGATAGATGTTGTGATGTCAGGGTTTAATTGATATGTTGTGATAAATGTATTAAATGATAAAATGTGATATTATAATGAAATGGAATGTGTTATAACTTGTGACATGTGTTAAGATTTATGTATGTGGTCGTTTAGTGAGATAATGATATGTATCATAAATTGATAATGGGTAAACCCTCCTACAATAAGGAGGTGGATGGATTAGTTAGTAGGTTAGGGTTGTCAAATGGGATAGTTTGATGATTAGGTGATAAAGGATATGGGGTGTCTCGAATCCACTTGAAATGTTGGAAATCCAATTTTACTATGGCACTTAGTTAAGAATATACCTATGAAATTTTGATAGTCGAGATCACATTGACTTATAGTACATGGGGAGGTTAAGAGCGAAATTTGTGAATGACAATCCTAATTTCATAATGGATAGTCAGTTGGGTCCATCCTCATTCCCATACCAAAACCAAATATTTACAAAATATAATACTTAATAAGATAATTTAAACATTTACATAGAAACTAATTACAAAGGATTAAAACAACTTAAAAGTTAAAAATAAGTATTTATACAACATAACTATTAATAAAACAACATAATTATGACATAAAAAATTTACATATGTACAATAGATTAAATTTATATACTAACAAGATGATGTAATAAAAATTTATAAAAAACATTACTTAAAAGGATGTATAAAGTATTTACAAAGTTAACTGAAGTAAAATGGATCTATGACCTAATTAATATTTAACTACTATGTATTAATGTGCCAAATGGATCAAAATTTATTTACAAGAAAAATGATAATAAAATTGCCAAGGAAGTTGGTTAAACAAATATAGATAAGACTAATCATGACATGGATAAGAGAGTGTTAGGCCAAAGTGGATAATTTACAAAGTATCATAGTATATTTACCAAGGATAGTAGGGAACAATATTCTGGAAATAATTAAGATAAGATCAAACTAGATATGATTATAATCCTAGGAATCGGATAAAAATTTAGGATTCTATTTACATTTTTTTATAAAATGAGTTATACATCCTGGAGGAGGAATAATCAATGATCCTTCTTTAATAAGGAAGTTAGTGGGTGTAGGATGGTATATTCTTAGGTTAATTAAAAGAGATAAGTAAAATTTGGTGCCGTTAAGGATGATAGGGAGAAGAGCCATTTAGAAGAATTGATTTTTTTAAGATTTGGATGTCAAAAGAAAATATTTTTTTCAAAGTGGATTATATATTCCAAATGAATCTTTAATAGTTATCATCTCTATACTTTTAACATTAATCGAACCCTTTTTGAGACTCATATCTCTTTTTTTTCAAAGCATATATCTTAAAACCACCATTAGGATTAGGTTCATATGGAAGGTGAGTGGACAAGATGGGAAGATGGTAATGATGAGAGATGAAGAAGAATGATGGATACTAAAGTGGTGATGCATAGGATTTCTCCCAAATATGGGGTCTTTTAGATGGAGGATCAAAAATTTTAGGCCTTATTACATAAATAATTGTTTTATATACATGATATTTATTAGCTCGTCAAGATCATCAACATCTAGAGTGGCTATTTTATATACCCTTGATATAAATTTAGTAATAATAACATAAGGCCCAATCCAATTCACTTCAAAATTTCCCTTCTTTTTGCATTCAACATTGGTGTGTTTTTTATTTTCTTCAAGGACTAGGTCACCAATTTCAAATTCTCAGGACTAAATTTTCTTAAAATATTGGCCTTTGAGCTTATTTTGATATGCTCTAAGGTGATCAAGGGCATTTTGAAAATTTTTATCCAATAATTCTAGATCATGTAGCCACTCATTTCTATACTCAATGTTTATTATGATTCCCTGCAAGTATATACATAATGAAGGGTGTTCAATTACAATTAAAAAAATTGCATCTATTCCAAATTCCAAAGAGTATGGAGTGGTCACAATTGGCATTCAAACACTGCGTCTATATGAGCAAAGTACAAGATATAGTTGTGGATGTCATTTTCTTCCAACATCATTGACAAACTTCTTAAGTATGTTTATAAGATTTGTGTTTGTTGCTCCCACTTGGCCATTGCTCTAGGGTAATAGTTTGTGGATAAATTTTAATCAATATGATATCGATTTCACAAGTCTTCCATTTCCTGATTCATAAATGATTTTCCATTATTTGATATGATTTTGGATGTGATTCTAAAGCAGAAAATTATTTGATTAGAATTGAACTTTGATATTTGAAGGCCTATGGTGTATATTAATGGCATAACTTCCATAATTTTTGTAAAATACTTTGTGGTTTTAATAATTAAATTGTGTCCATTTGATGAGGTAGGAATATTTAATTCCAATAAGATGTAATCCCCATAATAAAAAAGGCCATGGGTTAATTATAGGTTTAAGCTCTTGGGCTAAGGCATGTATGAGATTCCCATGGTTTTTACATAAGGTATTTTTTATACCAAAAACTTTGATATTAATTTTTTTAAGTTGTCAATAAATGATTTATAGTTTTTACATTTTTTCTCCCAACATGTATAAAATCAAAATATTGTTTTAGCTTCCCAAATTCTAGCAAATGATCTAATTTTTTAGAGAGGAGAAATATAAAAATGAATCTATTTTTGAAATGTTTTACACCAATTTTTTTGTTTCATATTTGGGTGACCCATTCAAAATATGAAAAAATGAAGTATCACACATGATGTAAGAACTTTAAAGGCATATGTCAGTTTAAAAATATATACATAGAAAGAAGAGTTGAAATGTGAATATAAACATAGAATAAGACTTTTGGTGTGATTTTTTTACCTATTGCTAAGAATAATATTTACAGTTATATGGAAAAAGTATTTTTGTTTTGAATATTTGAAGTGTAAACAAGCCCTATGCAAGTTGTATTTTATTTAAATTATCATCCTATGCAATCCATCCACTCAGGGGACCCACCCATTCACTAAAACAAGCAATGAATAGAAAATGTCATTTGTAAACTTTGTACGATTTTTGTTAAAAAAAAAAAGGGTTACAATCCAATGTTATTCTTAAACTCTACTATTTCAAATTAAGTGTAATAATGTTATACATTCATCATATTTCCTCTAAATATTCTCTCCTTGTTTTATATTTTAATCAAACCTTATAGATGTATGTCACAATATCTTTTACAAATTTTCCCCCATACTTGCTTTACACAAAAACAATTTTTAAAATATAAATTTTTTTAAAATTATAAGTGTTATCATTGTAACCTATTTTGGAAATTCATAGTCTTTTATCAATCAAAGGGATGGAGATGGATTGACGAATCTATTTTTCCATATATATATTTCATATTTCCTCATTATAATTAGATTAATGAGTGGATAGTGTAACATAAAGACATATTTATCACTGTTAATAGATCATTTATATTTCTTGTTTCACATTTTATATTCTTAACTTGTTTGTTAAGTGAATATCTAATTGTCTACATCACTAGATTAACATTCTAAAAGAGCCATAAAACTTTGTTTTGGAAATTTTAACATCATATTTATAGACCAAAAATAATATAATAAATGGACCCACTATACTATTTTTTTATATTGTTCCTTTGAACAACAGCTACTAAAATCACATCACAGTACTTTTTTTAATATAAAATAAATTAAAGTGCAGGTTATAAACAAGGGCCACATAGCGACTAGTCCCTATCTTTACATTTAACAACACATTATATTTGTTATTTATTCTATTGAAATAAAAATATTAGCATGAGATATATCCATACCTCCATGTAGCAGTTAGTCCCTATATTAATATTATAAATTGTTTAAAATTGATTTATTATGTAAATTTCCAATGTAAACTCATTACAATATTAAATATTTAATATGTCAATGGAGTTTAATTTTAAATCTATATATTTAAATATAATACTAAAATAACTCTTTTTCCCACTAAATAATTTTGTGTTCTAATTAAAATCCTATAATTTTAAAAAGAAAGTGCTTCAAATAATAGTTTTCACAATTAAACATTTCATGTCAATTAAATAGAAAATTAATGACTAATTTTGAATGTTGATGTGGACTGAAGTCCTTAAGTAATTATTGTGCATATTTATCAGTTACATCAGCATAGAATTTTTTTCCAAAGTTTCCCAATTGGCTCATGTGTGGAGTCAAACTATAGTCCTATGCACATGTATGACGTAAATGTTTGAAACATGGATAAAGCATTCGATAATGATGTTAGAAGACTTAAATACCATGGTATTTATTAGTACCACCTCTTCATGTCATGTCAGTTCTAGTGCCACAAATAATAAAATCACTACCTTCACATTTAATTAAAAAATTAAGAAGGAAAATTTAGTGGGAAATTATTTTTAGTATATATAAATATTATCTTAATTTATATGTGCATGACCACATAAAAAAATACTATGTGATTTTCAAAATTTAACTATACTTTAAATTATATTTTGTGTATTTGATGGCACACATATTAAGTTATCATATTCCCCTGAAAAATATTGTACTCCTACAATTTATGTAAACCAACAACATTTTCAATGTGTTTTATTGCAAAGAATCTATAACGCATAAAAAAATATTTTAAGATGTGTGTGTTAATGTTCATGGTGGTTGTCATGATGCTAATCATTTTAATTTTTCTATAATAAAAAAATAATACAAAAATAGATAAGTATTATCATTTCCAACATTCCAAATTGAAGGAAGCACTATTTTTCCCCAATAAATTGGAGATTTTACTTATCCTATTTCTCCCTACTTACTGAATTTATATATTAACAATCTCTCCTCAATGCAGACTCTTTTTGAAAAATACTTATCTAGAGGGTGTGTGAAGATTGGTAATTCATTTGGTATAATAAAATGCAGATGGAGACTTTTGCAAGATGTAGGCGTAGAGTTAGAAAAAGTGCCCAAAATCATATTGTTATGTTATGTGCTTCATATTTTTTTACAGATGAATAATGTAGATGAGCCACATAGACAATTAAATTCATATTTTAATTCTAAGACTGAATGGTGTACTGAAGGAATGGAAAGAGATCAACACAAATAACAAAGGTACATTATATTTGTTGAATGGAAAAGATAAGATAATATTAATTTGAAGTAATGTTATACTATTTTTGTTAGCTATTGTATAATTTTTTTTTAAGTTATAAATTGGATATAAGATTTAATTATTTTATGTAAGTGAATTAAGTGTAGTGTTTTACATGTATAAAATACTATTTGTAATTTGAAGTTACACATCCAATATATTCTCCATTTATTTACCCTCTTATTCCAGTCCTACATGCTCAATATTTAATCTACCCTCCTCAATTTATTTCATTTTCAGAGTGAAATGGTCCAAGATTTGTATGCACTTTCTCCCAAATATTCATAGGATAGTCGTTTTCCTTTTACAAGTTTTCCCTCAACTCTAAATTTTTTAAAGGAAGTTTTTGGATATGCACCACTTCAATTTTTTCAAATAATAATAGGTGGAATTTATTTATATGATTTTCATTTTGTATCTTTTTAAATTGAAATCATGCTTAGATTGACTGATTATTTTCTATGATAACCTTTCATAAGACCAATCAGTTTGTATGTTTTCTCAATAATGAAATTTATTTCTTCATAAAAACTCCATGTTGAAGGTGTATCCCCAATGATATTTCAAATTATTACTATTTTTAAGGTCTTTATCAACTTGGTTCACTTGTTTTTTCATTGAATTCTTGTCAGTTATATTTCATGCCTAAAATTTACACCATTTTCCACTTTATTGCAATGTCGTTTTCTAAGGTTTCCATGGTTTACACCTTCATAAACCTCATCAAAATTTAAAATTAATGGTAAATCACAACATGATTTGTCCAAATATTCTCTTTGAATTCTTTTTCCATCTCCTCATTAGTATTATCAATTTAAAATGTTTGAGATAATGAAACAATTTCCTCCATTTTTGAATTTTGTTGTGAATAATTATCGACTCCTTGATTAGCATGTTGACAAAAATTTGAAAAAGTGTAAGATTCGTCGACATTAATAACACCATATGTCTCATTTAAATATATTTGTCGATGAGGAACATAATGGCTATATTTGGCTCTGTCTCTTATCTTTCCTCACAAATGTGGAGCATGATTTTTATCATGTTTATGCATAAAGAACTCCATTTTTTTGAAATAAATTTTGAACTTGAATCTTTTTCATAAAATGATATTCTATCCATACCCTATAGTATTGATATCCTCCAATAATTTGTAAAAGAAATGCCTGTTAAATTAAATTGTAGAAAAATCATGTTTTTTGAGATAAAATATGTGAAATTGATTCTACATGTATTAAACTTACACTGATTTAAGAAAAAACATTGGTAAAAAAATAGTAAGAGTTGATTAAAAGAATATATAAAGAAGTTGATGTCAACCACAAAATACAAAGCTTAAACTATTTTAAAAAAATTGGAAGACCAAAAGTGAAACTTTTCACTATACAAATAAAATTCCCATAATTCCATATATTAACTATTAAGCATAAATAAATTTGCATAAACATACAGTGCACTTCGATCATTGCACTTCGATTATTTAACCTGACATGTGGTATATTTTTAAAAAAAATGATATTATTTTATGGAAAATAAAAATATTGAATATGTTCATATAGATATAAAATTTCAATTACGTATAAAACCAATATTGGGAAAGAAATAAGCACAATAGAACCACGCTGTAAATATATGATTTTTGAAGGTATTATTAAATTAAAATTGTAAAAATGTATAAGGAAAGTTGTCAACGAATAGGCTAGATAAACATAAATACCTCTTATATAATAAATTCATGTAATTCATATATATATATATATATATATATATATATATATATTTGTGTGTGTGTGTGTGTGAGACATATAAACAAAGCTTATCAAATATTTAAAATTAAATCTATTTTTTTTAAGTTATCATATATATTGACAACATAAAATTAAAAAAAGAGTTTATAATCTTGTTTATTATTCTATTATTCATATTTAGAAACACATTTTTCTAAGACTGATTACCAAGTTAGTAAAATATACAAACAGTAAAATTATCTTGGCAAGACTTGGCTTTTAAAAAACCAAATACATCCTTCCCAAAAGCTTTTGGAGATTAAAAATTGCAAAACAAAGCCTTCATTTTAATTTTTATTCCATATTTTTTATTTATCATTTTACTTACAAATAAATACCTATTTAGTGATTTGTTTAATATAAAATAAAATTTATCATCATAGAAACACCAAAAGGACCTTAATTTGGTCTCTTCAACTTTATCTTGTCTACACCTCATTAAGGGAGAGGACTCAAAAGTCTATAGACTTAACTTTGTGTTTATGTGGCATTTAAAACATGCCACATAAACATGTAAAATTGACGTTTATGGATATATGATTCTTGGTTTAGACATCTGACGTGGTAGTATGGACCCATGGTTTTAATTACTATGTAAGGGGTTATTATGGTACCATTTTGTAGGTCTGATCGATTGATGATGGTAAAATCATTAAAAAAATCCAAGTGGGAATGAAAATTTAACCATTTAAACATTGGTTAATAATGCACAACCCACAAAATTAATACACCTAATTCAAGTTGATTAGACTCATCACACTAGAGATATTACCCATCACTTCGCATTCAATTTTTTAATCATTACACTATTTAATGTTGATCCCTCATGCACCATCATCACTTCTTTGTTCCCATTGGGCCATATCATTTCATGTGTGATGTTGTTTAATGCAATAGGATATCAAGTGTTTATCATATGGGATTATAGGAAGAATAGTAGTGATTACAAGACTACTTATCGTTAGTTTCCACCACTGCAAATAGACGAGGTTTTTTATACCTCACTAGGGTTATAAGCCAAATCATTTAAATTTTTTTAATATGGATTCAAATGTTTGATGCAAATTTCACTTGTCATAATTTCTTGAATTCTTAAATTGTAGTTAATTTTAGTGTAGTTAATCTATGAATAATTTTAAATGAGTTATTTTGAATTACAAGTTTTAATAGAAACATAATGTTTTCTATTATTATGGGTTTATTTATTTTATTTTTTACATAAATGACAAATTGGGTACATGTCTCAGGATTCAAAAATGCATATTGTAGGAGACCCATGTCTATATCCATTGGAGTTTTTAAGCATGACCAATCCATGAATTTTGCTTAGCTATCATTATTTACAGATGAGGTATTTTATATATCACTAAGGCTATGGGCCATAATGTCATAGGGTTTATAAATATTTTTTTCAATGTGTATTAAAAAACAAATATTTTCTATCCATATTTGATTTATTTTGATTGTTCTTGGGATTACATATACTCACGAGCCTCACGGTTTTTTTAGTAATCTTTGTCTTTTTCTTATGAATTTTCTATAAATGGTAAAATATGTTTTTTTAGTATTCTAGGTTACTGTTTTGAAATTATTAAGCCTTAGATTTTATTTATACATCATTGATTGCTATTGGATGGTGGAGCCTAATCTTATTAAAATGCCCAGTTCCTAACATGGGAGGTGTGGGTGGGGGGAAATTCCCCCCACTAAGGTCACCATGGGGGACCAGGTGGGTTGAAAATGTATTGTAACATATTGTGACTACATAGTAAATCTAGACCATTCACTATTAGGTTGCAAATCTAATGGTAGAAATTATTTTGGTGCATTTTTCCCTAATATGTAACCCTCCTTTGATATGAGGCCATTATAATCATGGCAACAGACTAACAATGAGTAAAGAAGAAATTATAGTAGATGTGTTGGAAGTTTATTCCTTCATTTTTTGAACTAATTAACAGAAGAACTTGCTATTTTTGTGTGGACATAACCCATTTCAGGAAAACCACATTAAACCTATTTTTATTTTGTGTTTTTTTTTGTATTTTATTTTTATATTTATTTTACTAATATTGCTCTATGTTTTATATTCCTAAAAACTAGTATTAGAGCCAAAGGTTTATTTTCTAGATAAAATCACATGAAAAAGGGTTCTTCGTTTGAATGGAAGTAATGACGAAAGAATTCATGTTTAAGGTTGAGAAGTCTAATGGCCAAAACTACAAACTATGAATGATGAAAATGGAGGACTATTTATACCATAAGGATATTTTTCTATCATTGAGATGAATAATAATGAAGTCAATGTCTATGAAGGACAAATAATTGGAGGTTCTTGAATGAAAGGCACTAGGAACAATACGGTTGTGTCTGGCAATATTGATAACCTTAAAAGTTTCAAAATAAAAGACAACAATAGATGAAATAAAGGTATTGGATAGATTGTATGTAAAAACTTCAACTTTCAACAAAGTATTTCTTATGAAGAATTTATTTAATATGGAGATGTCAGAAGGTGGGTATATTTTTGAACATTTAAATGAATTTAGCACAACCACAAATCATTTAATATCTGTTGGAGTTAACATTGATGATGAGTTTAGGGCTCTTCTTATTCTATGATCATTACTAGAAAGATGGAATGGCTTAGTCATGGTTTTGATTAATTTTATCTCTTGTTCAAAAGCTTTAAATTTTGATGATGTTATTGGTGTTATTCTTAATGATAAAATGCGATGAAAAAACATAGGTGAGACATTAGGTAATGTTTTGACTATGGATAATGGCATAAGTCAAAATGATAGATAAAATATCCTATGGAATTATGGGAAGTAGAATAAGGGAAAATTTGAATCTAGAAGAATTTTGGTGTGCTATATTTATGGGAAGAAAGGACACTAGAATAAATATTTTTGCCATTCTAAGGAAAACAAGGACAAGGAAAACAACATAAAAATATGGAAGTAAATGTAGAAGGTGACGTGTTTCAAGATATTTTAATCCTTTCATTGGATAATATTAATGATTTTTGGGATTTAGATTCAGGGGCTTCCTTTCATGATACACCCCATAGGAAATATTTTTAAGATTGTGTTCAAGGTGATTTTGGACAAGTTTATTTTGGTGATGGTAAACCTTGTAAAATTATAGGAAAGGGTAAGATACATATAAAATTAAAAAATAAAAATAAATGGTTGCTTTAAATGTGAGGCATGTTCCTAAATTGAGAATAAATTTAATTTTAGCAAGGTACTTGCGAAGTGAATCTTGCATAGTTACATTTGTATAAAATTCATGGAAGGTCACTAGAATATCATTGGTAATATCAAAATTAGAAAAGATTTGTAAATTAAATATATATATATATATATATATATATATATATATATATATATATATATATATATATATATATATATATATATATAAGTAATGTTGACTCTTCCATTATTTTATCTTCTACAGAAGAGGATACAAAATTATGGTACATCACACTTGGGCACATGAATGAGAAGGGGATGCAAGTTATCCACTCAAAGAATATGTTTCTAGATTGAAAGAAGATGGATTTATATTTCTACGACCACTGCATGTATGGAAAATACAAGAGAGTTAGATTTATTATATTTACAATGATAAATAAGAATGAAAAGTTACATCTTATGCACAAAGGTGTATGGGTACTGGCTCAGGTATCATCCATATGTGGCTCTTCTTTTATGCTAGTTTTATTGATGATGCAAATAGAAAAACTTGAGTTTATTGCATATAAAAAAATCTAAAATTTTTAATACTTTTATGAAATGGAAAGCTTTGGTTGAGAATGAGAAATGAAATAAGTTGAAGTGTGTCAGATTAGATAATGAAGGTTAATATTACAATAGGGAATTTGATAATTAAGGGTCATTGCATGGGTTTCATAGACAAAAGATGGTTTCAAGAACACCACAACAAATTGATGTGTCAAAATGGATGAACATGACAATCATTTAGTGTGCAAGGAGCATGATATTGCATGCAAGGTTCCCCTTACATTTTTGGATAGATGTTATGGATAGTTTTATTTACTTAATAAATAGAAGGCTTTTAATTCTTTTGGATGGTGGCATTCTAAGGGAAGCATGGATAGGTATAAAGGTAGACTATTCATTTTTAAATACTTACAGTTGTGAAACATTTCTCCATATTGATAAATAAAATAGAACCAAAATTGAAAAAATATTTAAGAAATGTACATTTATTGAACATGGATTTAATGACTTTTGTTACTATTTGTGTAATTTTTAAATTATATAATCATTAGGAGTAGAGATGTGATCTTTAATGATAAGGTTATGTATAGATATTAGTTATAGTGAAAGAAACAAGAAAATCCAAATATGGAATATGCTCTATTTGATCAAATCACTAAAAATAAAATTCAAAAAGTGATCAAATATTATACGTGCAATAACTAAAACAAAAAAAAGTACCTCAAACTCATTAAAGTGTAGTTATAAGATCTACTTGGGTAAGTAGACACCTTGAATGATACTCTCCTTAACTTTGTTATACATTATTGATTGATGATCATGAGCTTAAAACCTATGACGGAGCAATGCATGTAAAAACTAGAAAGAAGTGAGAGCAAGGCATGAAAAATGAGACGGACTCCTTGGTACATAACCAAATTTGTGATGTGATTAAATTACATGTAGGTAAAAGAGCATTGTAAAATAAATGGGTTTATAGGTTGAAGGAAGAGGATGGAGGTAAAAAGAGGTATAAGGCCATACTTGTTTTAAAGGGAATTTCACCAAGAATAGCTATAGATTTTGATGAAATATTTTATATAATTATTAAATTGACTTCTATAATAACTATTTTATGTTTGGTAGTAATAGAAGATGTGCCCCTTGAATAGTTAGATGTGAAGACTATTTTCATTCACAGTGACTTGGAGGAGGAAATATATATAGAGGAGAAATAGGAATATAAAGTTAAAGGTAAGGAATAAATAGTTTGCATGTTGAATAAAAGTTTTTATGACCTAAAGCAAGATCCAACGCAATGGTATTTTAAATTTGACAGGTTTATGAAAGAGAAAGGCTATAATAGATGTCATTTTGACCACTATGTTTATTTTAAGAGATTAGATAATAACATATATATTATCCAGTTATTGTGTGTAGATGACATGATTATTTAAGAGTCTAACATGCATGATATAAATTATCTCGAAATAAAACTAGAAAATTCATTTTCTATGAAATATTTGGGTGCCGCAAAATAAATCCTTAGTATGAGAATAACAAGATAGAGAAAAACTAGAAAATTGACATTGTCTCAATAAGAATACATGAAGAAGGTGTTACTTAGGTTAAATATGAAAGGTGTAAAATGAGTGAGTATACCTTTGGGAGTGTAATTCAAATTAATTAAAGAATAGAGTTGTAAAATGTATAAATAAATCAATTACATGTCCAAAATTCTCTATGATTTAGCAGTTGAAAGTTTAATGTATGTTATGGTGTGCATGATATAAGACATTGTGTATTTAGTGGGAGTTGTTAATGGGTTTACAAATAATCAAAGAAAAGATCATTGGGATGCATTAAAGTTTATTCTAAGGTATTTGAGAGGGACCATTGATAGATAGTTATGTTATAAAGCATCAAATATTAAACTACAAGGATATGTTGATGTAGTTATGGTGTGTATGATATAAGACATTGTGTATTTAGTGGGAGTTGTTAATGGGTTTACAAATAATCAAAGAAAAGATCATTGGGATGCATTAAAGTTTATTCTAAGGTATTTGAGAGGGACCATTGATAGATAGTTATGTTATAAAGCATCAAATATTAAACTACAAGGATATGTTGATGTAGACATGGTTGGACATTTGGATGGTAGGAGGAGCACGACATGTTATGTATTCACTATTGGTAACATAATAGTTAGTTATATTTCAAAATTATATAAGTAGTTCCTTTGTCAATTACAAAGGCATAGTATGTTGTAGCTACATAAGCAAGCAAGGTGATGATATGGATGCGCCAGTTCATGAAAGAGTTGAGGTAAAATATGGAATATTTTATGTTGTATAGTGGTATCCAGAGTCTGATTGATTTAGTAATGTACTAAGCATTCCATTCAAGAAACAAACATATGCAACTCAATTATCACTTCATTCATTCAGTTTTAGATGATGGTCAACTGATGTTGGAAAAGATCCATACAAGACAGAATCCTATATATATGCTAAAAAAGTTAGTCACAAAGGAGAAGTTGGGAAGATGTTAAATTTAAATAGGTATTCTGGAATAACAAGGAAGATGAGAAATATGTCACAGTTAAAGTTCAAATAAAAGTCCAAGGAAGATTTGTAGTGGTGGAGTTGTAGGAAATGGTCTCCAAGTGGGAGATTGTTAGATGATAGAGCCTAATATTATTGTAATGCCTAGCTCCTAAAAGTGGGGGTGTGGGGGGGGGGGGGGGGGGGCGTGCGAGAAGGGGGGGTTCGGGCGGGGTGGCGGTGGACCCCCCCCAACTAAGCTCACTATGGGGGCCTAAGGGGTTGAAAACTTTATTGTAAAATATTGTAATTTTATAGTAAATTTGGACCATCGACTATTAGGTCATAGATCTAATGGTAGAAATTATGTTGGTGCAATTTTCTCCTAATATGTAACCTTCCTTTGATATGAGGGAATTGTAAACACCGTGACATAATCAGTATGAGTGAATAAGAAATTGCACTATATATATTATAAATTTATCCCTTCATTTATTGCACTGAATAAGAGAAGGATTGACTATTTTTGTGTGAATGTATCCCATTTTAGGTGAACTACATTAAATATATATTTATCTTGGGTTGTTTTTATGAATTTTATTTGTGTCTTTATTTTATAAAAAATTTCTATGTGTTATATATTCCTAACACTTACATGTGAGGTTTTTTAAAGAAAGGAAGCTTCTTTTAGTATTCTAGGTTTTATTTTATTATTCAAGATTTGACTATTTGTCTTAAAAAATGTCAATATGTGAGTCATTCTATGATTTAATCAATGATAGTTAATGTAGTTAAATTTCATATTGTTGATGTGTGAGTCATTCAGAATAAGTGATTTTGGATTACAAAAATTACCAACCATTTAAGGTTGTTTTTTCAATAGATGATTTATGATTTTAAATTTTGAGCTATAGATTTAATATACTATATATAGTAACTTAACCAAACATTATAATGAAACATGAAAGGGAGATAATATGGAATAAATTAGAAACTATAAGAAGTTTTTTAATATCATATTACTTATCTTATCTTGCCTCCACGATCTTTAAATTGATTCTCCAAGGATTATTGACTTGCTTATTGGATACTTGCATAATGGTGGCTTCAAAATATGAACTAAGCATGCAAGGATTAATAGCTTCTTGGATGCAAGGATAATGGGGATGAAGTGAGAGTGTGAAGGCTAATAGATCTTATATATACATTTAAAATTTCTAAGGCTTTCAAGTTAGTTCCACCTAGCTCTATTCTTGGTTATTTATAGTGTGGTGGGAGAGGATAAAAATGAATTTTACATTCATAAGAATTATCTAGTTTTAGAGAATTATATAAATTTAGAGGATGATCTAGATTTTATAAGATTATATATTTTATTAGGGGTTCATATGGATTAATTTAGGTGTTGTAGGGAGGGTTAGGGATGTAGGTGTGTAGGAGAGGCTATGGATAGGTTGGTTTGGGCAAGGAGGTGGGGGATTAGGGGTAGGTAAAATATTTTGAATATTAAATATGGAAGTGGTTAATTAATGGGGTGGGATTAGTGATTCAATGGGATATTATTGGTGTAATCAAGGGATTAATATAACATCGGTGTATAGGAAGGTCTCCATGATGTAGCAAATATTAAATGGGGAATTGAATTTAATTATTTGATTAGGACTATCATTGTAGGATTAATTTTAATAAATGATATAATTAGTGGAATGGTTACAGTGAGAAGATTTAGATGTATACATTTGAGCATCTTTGAAAGGGTATTATGACTGAAGAAGGTGGGAGTAATGGTCTTTCAAATAAAAACCATTACCCCCTTGATGGGGCATGCAAATAGGAATGAACAGAATGGCAACTCAAAAAGAGATCATGGTATAAGGATAAATATGATGAGGGGATGGAATGATCTAGATGATAGTTAAGATAATAATGATAAGATGCCCCATGAATAAATTTGAGGGAAAGAGGTTGTAGGTGTAAGACTAGTCTTAAGAGTGAACACACATTAGTAACAATGATTAACCTCATAAGATGAGTCATAGGAAAAGGCCATTTTCAAGGAGAGAAGTGAGTAGATTCTTTGGATAAGATGAATAATATTGAGGCAAAGACATATGTTCAAGAAATGTATCGATAAATAAGTCCATAAGCTATTGATAATTCTCATCCAAGGGAGAGATATAGGTTGAGAATAGGATAGAGGATAATTGGTTTATGATGATAGATAGATTTTTTACAAGGATCATAGTTCAAAGTGATTTAATTTATTGGAGCCACCATGGGAGTATAGGATGGGAATTAATGTCTAAGCTATATTGTTCACAAAAAAGTAGTCAAGTACTACCCATATAGTCTAGAAATATATTAGCATGATGTACTTTTGACTTAGGATGGTTTATAGGGAGTGGGAAAATAGAAGACTATACCCATAAAAATTATTAAAATGAATTATTGGATGGAGTGTATTTATTTTAAATGTCATTAAAGGATGGATAAATGGACATGTGAATCAGAATGAGTTGTTTGGATAAGTAGGCAGGCTTGACATGGAATAAAACAAGGTAAAAGGGGAAAAGAATAGGGTTATGGGGGGTTAAATAAAAAATTAGGGGGTAAAATAAGTAAGTTTAACTCTTATGTTTTGTAATCCTGTACTATAGAGGTATCAAAAATTCATCATATTCCCAAATGCTTCTTATGATAGATAAAGACTTTGTGAGTTCCAATCACCAGTTAAGGTAGGACAAGTGGTATGTAACCCATGTTAGTTTGTCATTTTATAGTTTAATTACATTTATTAAGGTATTAATGAGGGTTAAATTTGAAGAATACAATATCACAACTTGGGGTATTTCCCCTTGTTACAATTTTATGGATGTAATTTAGAGTAATGCACTCATTACCCATAGTTTTGGAAAATCGCTTGCAGAAAATTACACTTTTATACAACCATGATATGTAAACTATAGTTTTATAATACCGCATAAGGTGAATTTTATTATATTAAAGTTGCAGTTGGTGAGTAGTATTTTTATAAAACTATAAGAAGGTAAGAGTGATTTTTCCAAAATTATAAGCTAGTTTTAGGAGCCATAAGTGATTTTTCTAAAGGTTATTTTTAAGACTTAATTAGGTAAGGGGATAAGAATGGAATAGGTATATGGATAGGTATAATATGTATGGATATGTAGGGTAGGTATGGGATACAAAAAAATAGGTCATGGTGTCAGTTTGTAGTGATTAAGGGATAATAGGTTATTGGCGTAGGAAGATTTAGGTGTTAGAGCATCTACCCTATGATGACCACTTCTATTACATAAGATGCATCAACTAAGACTAGTTGATTTTTGACTAATAGAGATGACTATCCTATTTTATATTATCATGATATGATTTATCCAGATAAACTAGGATCCCATCAATGGGTTGGTGGAGTGATCATGTTCTAGGATGAGTAATTTTCACTTCATCATAGGAGAGATGACATTGAATTTGGAGGATGTGTGGAAGATTTTATGATCACCTATGAGAGGATATGCGATCTATTGAAGGTCATGGGAATGGAGCATGACTGTATAATGTCTTTGTGTAGATCTATAAGTCAAATTCCATGATTCATGGAATGACATTGATAAGGCCTTCATAGATGATAATGTTAACATGTTGACCCTATTATTCATGTTTTTATTCCTAGTATATTATTACCAAACAAGAGTATTCAGTGGTTTCATCTAGGTTTATGGGATGTAGTGGCATAAATGGTACGTTATTATCATGTTTTTTCATGGGGAACTATTATGTTGGACCACCTATATAGGGAACTTAAAATGGGGGTACATATGGGAGTGGTGAGTTTCTAACTCTCATTATTGATAAAAATATATTATTTGGAACATGTGTCATTCAAGAGGTCACTAAGCACATGATTAGTTCCTGATCTTGATCATCTGGTAGTGTTTAGATTTTATATCATTCTAGGAGAGAAGATAGATCATGTATGTGATATGATATTTTATATGAAGCCATTAGATAGACTGATTAAGGACTAGATTATTTGCATGCCATACAAGATGGTATAGTGGGGGTGGGAAAAGGATGCAAATTATACTTGTATACTGACAAAGTGTTATTTGATAAGGCATCAATATTACAACATAGAAACATATCATTCTAATAGAGTATAAAGATATTTTAAAAATTAGTATGATGTCCTAGGAGAGGAGCATTTATTTTCCAAAAGTGATGTGGAGAAGTTTGAATAGGGGCATACAGTTGAGAAGGCATTGTCAGAAGTAGATGATGAAAACATAGTTCCTATAATATGGGATTACTAGATAGATATAAAAGATCTTGGATTGAATTTAGATTATACAAGATGGTGGAAATATATATGGCCATAGATATTATTAAGAATATCATAGCTTCCTAAGAAGAGATGGGAAACATGAAGGATATTTTAGGCATATGAATGATTGAGGAAATGATAGGCTTAGAGAATGTAACCATGGGCTACAAGATATGGTGGGGATAATGGTCATGATAGGAATAATCAAGATTTTATGGTTATTTATGGGGGTGATCCTGATGTAGCCAAGGGTGATCAAGGTGTGGGTGGAGAGGATCCAGGAGTGAGGGGGAAAATAACTAATGTTCTAGGGCCTTTCAAGCCACCTATTAGTATGGAAAACATGGAACAAATTGATAGTCTTCAGTAGGAGGTGAGGGCGAGGGTGGTTAAGGTGGCCAGGATTAGTGTTGAGAGAGAAAAATATCACCTAGAGCTAGTGGATTTAAAATGATACATAGCATAATAGGATATGTATATGGGCCCCATATTAACTCACCTGACCACATTGTTGGGTTATATTTGCAGCACAAATACATAAATTATACCTCTACAAGATCTGATATGTCATATTTAAGGTAAAGATAAATAGATAACAACCGTACAAGGTTAGATAGGTTGGATTTAGGTTATAGAGGCACATATAATATCCATACATGGTCAAACAGGTTATATTTAGACTCGAATCAGCTAGCGAGAGGTAGAGTTACAAGTAGTTGATTAGATCTGGGATGATGGGGACACACTATTATCAAGACAAGGCTTTAGAGATGTGATAGTTCAAATATCACATCTAAAAAGAGACTCCAAATACTATAGGGGTATTTAAAAGGTTTTGGTCCTAGTAGATCAATGAGATCCACCTTATAGGGCCAAAACTACTCATTCCATACATCAATCAACCAAGAGACCTTTATGACTATCGTGATCTTGGTCTGATGAGACATTTTTTATGTTTTGGACATTTATTTCATACTTACAACATTGATGTCCATTATTCTTATATTGTAAATATTTTTATAGGATTCATGGACATTTATATGATTATGATGAGATTTATAGTTGTATATGGCATGTTTATGTATATTTCACTTATGTGATTATGATGCATTTGTTAGACTATATATTTTATTTGATTTATAATAAGGAGGAGATGATTATATTTTGATGTGATGTGGATGTTGGGATTTATTTACATGTATATAAATGATTTTCGATTATGTGTTTTGTGAGTATTCTTTAATATAATGTATATGATGATGTAGATGACATGGTTTTTAGATAGAGTATGGGATGTTAGGTTTTAATTGTTATGTTGTATTAAATGTATAAAATGATATAATGGGATATTATAATGAAATGGAATGTGTTATAGCTTTTGGCATGTGCTAATATTTATGTAAGAAGTCATTTAGTGAGATAATCATATGTCTCATAAATTGATAATGGGTATACCCTCCTGCACCAAGGAGGTGGATGGATTAGTTACAAAGTTAGGGTGGTCAAATGGGATAGTTTAATGATTAGGTGATATAGGTTTTGAGGTGTCTTGAATCCACTTGAAATTTTAGAAATCCATTTTTACTATTGTACTTAGTTAAGAATATACCTATGACATTTGGATAGTTGAGGTCACATTGACTTATAGTGCATGGGGAGTTTAAGAGGGTACCTCATTAATGACATTCCTAATTTCATATTGGGTAGTTAGTTAGGGCCATCCTCATTGCTAGACCAAAACCAAATATTTAAAAAATATAATACTTAAAATGATAATTCAAACATTTACATACAAATTGATTACAAATAATCAGAACAACATAAAATATTACAATAAGTATTTACACAAAACAACCACTAATAAGACAACTTAATTATGACATAATGAAAATATTTACATATGGATAATAGACTAAATTTATATATTAACTAGATGATGTAATAAAAATTTCTAAAAAAATAACTTAAAAGGATGTATAAAGTATTTACAAAGTTATACAAAGTAAAATGCACTTGTGACCTAATTAAGATTTAACTACTATATATAAAAGTGTGAAATGGATGAAAATTTATTTACAAGAAAACTAATAACAATATGTTCAAGGAATTTGGTTAAACAAATATAGACAAGACTACTCATTAGATGAATAAAAGGGTGTTAGGCCAAAATAAACAATTTACAAAGTATCCTAAAATATTGACCAAGGATAATAGGGAACCATGATATGGTAACAATTAAGACAAGATCAAATCAAATATGATTATAATCTCAAGAACTGAATAAAAATATTAGGATTATGTTTACAATTTTTTTTAAGAATGTATTACACACCTTGGAGAAGGAATAATTAATGACCCTTATTTAATAATGAAGTTAGTGGGTGTAGCAGAGTATATGCTTAGGGTAACGAAAAGTGATAATTAAAATTTTGTGCCATTAAGGATGATAAGGAGAAGAGCTGTCTAGAAAAATTGATCTTTATTTGCATTTGGATGTTAGGAGGAAATACTATTTTTAGAGTAGATTATATGTTCCAAATGAATCTTTAATAGCTATCACCTTTGTACTTTTAACATTAATTTTCCCCATTTTGAAACTCATATCTCTTTATTTTTAAAACATATATCTTAAAACTACCGTTAGGATCAGGGTCATATTGAAGGTGAGCAAACTAGATTAGAAGATGGTAACAATGAGAAATGACGAAGAATGATGGATAGTGAAGTAGTGATGCATAAGAATTCCCCCAAATATGTGGTATTCTAGATATATAATTGTTTAACAATGAAATATATAATTTCCCTTCTTTTTATGTTTAACATTGGTGTTTTTTTAATTTTTCGTAATGATTAGGTCACCAATTTCAAATTCTAAGGACTAAATTTTCTTACAATATTGGCCATTGAGCTTATTTTGATATGTTCTAATTTGATCAAGGGAATTTTAACATTTTTAATCAAATAATTCTAGTTCTTGTAGCCACTCATTTCTATACTCATTGTTTATTATGGTTCCCCTAAAGGATATATTTAATGAGGGGTGTTCAATTTCAACTAGAAATATTGCATCTATTCCAAATACCAAAGAGTATGGTGTGGTCATATTAGGCATTTAGACATTGCTTATATATGACCAAAGTACAGGATATAGTTGTAGATGTCATTTTCTTCCAATGTCATTGATAATTTTCTTAATTATTTTTATAAGCATTTTGTTTGTTCCTTCCGCTTGGCCATTGCCCTAGGGTAATAGTGTGTGGGTAAATGTTACTCAATATGATATTCATTGCATAGGTCTTCCACTTCCTAATTCACAAATGATTTTAAATTATCTTATATGATTTTGGATGGGATTCTTAAGTGGTAAATAATTTTATTATAAGTGAACTTAGATATCTAAAGGCTTGTGTTGTATATGAGTGGTATAGCTTCCACCCTTTTAATAAAATACTTTGTCGTTGTAATGATGAAATTACATCCATCTGATGAGATATGAATAATTTTTCCAATTATATCTAATCCCCATACTGAAAAAGGCCATGGGTTCATTATAGGTTTAAGATCTTGAACTAGAGCATATATCATATTCCCATTCTTTTGAAATAAGGTGTTTTTTAGACCAAGACATTTGAAAATAATTTTGTAAAGTTGTAAAACAAATGATTGAGAGTTTTTAAAATTTGTCTCCCAATGTGTAAAAAATAAAAATATTAATCAGCTTCAAAAATTATTATGAATCATCTAATTTTTTAGAGAGGAGGAATATAAAAATTAAGCTCTTTTTGCAATGTTTTACACCCAATTTGTTTTTTTGGTTTATGGATGACCCATTCAAAATAGAAAAAAATAAAGTGTCGCACACGATGTAAGAACTCTAAAAATGTATGTCAGTTTAAAAATATATGCATAGGAAGAAGATTATAAATTTGACTATATACATAGAAAAAAATTCATGGTACAATTTTCATACCTATTGTTAACAATAATATTTAGAGTTATATGGAAAAAGTGTTTTTGTTTTGAATATTTGAAGTGTAGACAAGCATGATGTAAGTTATATTTTATTTAAATTATCATCCTAAGTAATCCATCCATTCAGGGGACCCACCCATGCACTAAAACAAGTAACTTAGTATAATTGTTGTTAATAAAAAGGGGTATAGTCCAATGTTATTATTAATCTCTAATATTTCAAATTATGTGCACTCATGTTATTCATTCATGATATGTCCTGTAAAGATTATCTCTTTATTTTATATTTTAACCAAACCTTATATATGTGAAAATATTTTGCAGAATTTGATCCCCATACTTGCTTTACACAAAAATAATTTATAAAATATAAATTTGTAAAAAATTATAAGTGTTATCATTGTAATCTATTTTAAAAATTCAAAGTCTTTTATCAATAATAGGGATGGAGATGGAGCAACGAATGTATTTGTCCACGTATATATTTCATATTCTCTCATTAGAAGTAGAAGAATGAGTGGATAGTGTATCATAAAGATGTATTAATCAATGTTAATAGATCATTTATATTTCTCATTTCATATTTTATATTCTTAAGTTGTGCAAATTGTCTTCTAAGTGGTTATTTGATTAACTACATCACTAAAAATAACCATAAAACATTGTTGTGGAAGTTTGAACATCATATTTTTAGACTAAAAATATTATAATAAATAGACGCACTATACTATTTTTTAATATAATTCCCTTGAACAACAAATGCTAAAATCACATCATGGTAGATTTTTAATATAAATTAAATTAAAGTGCAAGTTCTAAACAAGGGACCGTGTAGTGACTACTCCATATCTTTATATTTAATAGCACATTGTATTTGTTAATTATTCTATTGAAATCAAAGTATTAACATGAGATCTATCCATACATCTGCATAGTAGTGAGTCCTTATATTTATATTATAAATTGTTTAAAATTAATTTTTTATGTAAATTTGAAATGTAAACTCATTGAAATAGTAAATATTTAATGTAAGTTCATTGTAACAATAAATAGTATGAAAAACTAATAACAATAAACTAAAATAATAATAATATTGGTAGAATTTTGAGATATAGTATTTATATGTGCTAATATGAGTAATATAGCTACATAATAGAGCCATCACAAAAGTTACAAATGAATGAAAAATTAAACTAAAATAAATTAATACTTAAAAATACTTGATGAATTAAAATGTCATTTTTAACAAATTTCATAAAGTGAGTTTTACATGTAACACAAGATTAAAGGAAAAGTCACTGAATTATGAAATAATTAATAACAAAAAGATATATAGTTATAATAATCATAAATTAAGTTTAGACCCTGATATTGATGATTAGAAAAATAATATGTAAAGCTTCATTGGATAAGATGCGAAGAAAAATACATGTAGTTTATAATAAATCAATATTATAATAGTCCACTCACATGTGCCAACATATTTTATTTTATTATATTATATTTTTTTAATGTGCAAAATAATATGAAAATAGTTTAAGATGATCACATGCTTGTTTATTTATAAGTAATATAAAAATTTATTCATTTTAAAGGATTGATAGAAACATATAAATTTTATTTATGAAGATTAAATTTGTGTTAATATTAAATTGAAATGAGAGAAGGGTTACTAGATTAAGTGCAACATGATGGTTAGTAAATTTGTGATCGTAAAGGACAACATTGACCATGAGGGCCCCTATCGGTTTCACTTGTAGTACATCGCTACCCAAATGTATTTAAAAAAAACTGCCACCTATAAAGTGTATCCTACTAAGTTGGCTAACGCAACATGGCTGGATAATTTTCACGGACATCCATATTTGTCGAACCGATGAAAAGTAGAACTTGTGTGTCTTTTACTCTTTCCTTCCACATATTTCATTTGCATTTATGAGAAACCTCTCCAACAATATACTATATACCATGTACTATTCAATACTTTAATTTCAATAAAATAAAGATCAAATACAAAAATAAACACTAACTACTACACTATATTTATTAGATAAATAAATTGATTGAAATTAATATTTGATAAAATAAATAAATTTATTAAATATATTGATATATTAAAATTAAAATTTCATAAAATAAACAAAACTTTACATCCAATTTCAGTCAAATTATTTTTTTATTAATTATTAAAAAACAATAATAAATTACTATTTATAAAAAGTTAATTTAGATAATTTCTGGTTTTTATTTAATCTTAGTTTGAGATGACATTATTCTTCCCAGTTTGCTTATGTTAAATCTTAGTCATAACAGTCCACAGAGTCATGATGATGATGATGATGATGATGATGATTCCAAACTTTTGTTTGACACAACAAATGTCTCAATATTTTATATTTATAAACAATTACATACTCTTTCAAAATATATTCTTTAAATTCAATTCATGTTTCTACGCTTCGGCTCTGTTCCCACCGTACTGGTGTCTTCTCCTGCCATGGCAAATAAGTTTCTTAAAACGCACGATTTGCTTTTCGCTTACAGACCCGCTCTTTCTACTGGGAAATACTTACTCTACGATCGAAAAGATGTCGGATTTGCAAAGTATGGCGAGTATTGGAGGCAAATGAAAAAGCTTCTCACAATCGAGTTACTCATAATGAAAAAAACGGAGTGTTTCCAATCCACGAGGGAGGAACAGGTATCCGTAATGGTGCGCTCCATTTGGTCGGAGAGCGGACAAGGTGTACGCTGCGTGAACCTGAGAAACAGACTTTCATCCCTCACTAAACATATCATCTGCAGAATGTTTGCCGGCAGAACATTCTCAGAAATGCTCTCTGAAATGTTGGCCCTCGCCGGAGTCTTTTGCATTGGAGATTTCATTCCGTTTCTAGACTGGCTTGATTTGCAAGGCGTCCACCGTCGCATGCGAGCCGTTAAAAAAATATTCGACGGTTTTTCTGACAAGGTAATCGATGAACAATCGACATGGTGGACGTCCTACTGGACATGGCAGAGAAGGAGATGAAAATCACAAGGCTCCACGTCAAGGCAGTGATCCTGGTATGTTTGGAAATAGACTAATCTACAAACTTTTAAATTGAAAGTGAAAGTGAAAGAAAGAAATATTATTAGTTTATTGAATAAATTTTTAAGTATTTTAAAAGTGTAACTAAAAACTTAATGTCAAAAACTTAGCTAACCTTATGATTACGGATAAAAATGGTAAAGTAGATAAAACAACATAATTCATTGTTTATCTGAAATTAGTGAATAGGTGAAGTATTTAGTTCGGTTTTGCATCAAAATTTAGTAGCAACACACGATGAAATCTAACACTAACAGAAAATACATCTTTCAATTGGCTATCTTAACTTTTTTAATATCTTTTAATAATGTTTGTAAATAGCATAAATGTACATGGAATAAAGGGTGTTTTTTCTTTAATTTATTGTTTTAGTCAAGGAATTTGTTGTTTGTTAAAAAAATTGAGTATAATACTTCACTCAAAATTTACATAAACCAATAATCAATTTTTTTTTTTAAGAATATGTTGAGTGCTGGAGTAGATTTACCTACCACAACATTAGAATGAGCATTGAGTGAGCTATTGAGAAACCCTCGTGTGATGCCAACATTATAACAAGAAATTGAATCAATAGTGGGTAGACACCATTTGTTAAAGGAGAGTGATGCGGTAAGCTGTGAGTACTTGCGATGTGTATTGTATGAGACATTCTGACTGCATCCACCATTGTCATTTTTGATTCCACACAAGTCGATGAGGGCATGCCATGTGGAAGGATATTACATTCCTCCTCAAATAATGTTGCTTGTGAACATATGGACCATGGGAAGGGATGAAAGTGTTTGGGAAGATCCTTTACATTTCAAGCTAGAGAGGTTTATTGGGAAAACTATGGATGTGAAAGGACATGACATTGAATTGTTGCCTTTCGTAATAGGGAGGAGGAGGTGCCCTAGAAGATTAAGTGGACTTTCTGTTGTTAAGTTGGAACTTGTTGAACTCATACATTGCTTTGATTGGAGTGTGCATTGCGAGGTCAATACGGATGAAGCATTTGGATTGACTGTTCCTAACAAATTTCCACTCTATGCCCATCCCTCATGGAGATTAACCACCAAAAATTATATATCTAGCATTAACAAACATGGGGAATGAATTTCACCAACAGTGAGTTCATTTTATCGATAATGTTTAATTTCCTATTATAAATAAGGGCCATGTATATTGTATGTTCTTTTTGAAATTCACTAAGTTTCCTATTAGCTAAGGACTAAAATAGCATATTCCTCTCGACTATTCATGGATAACATATATAAATATTTGAAAATGTTAAATGCATATGCCAGCTAATATTTTTTCAAGTAATAAGCGGTTTAATCTGTACAGGTTAGAACTTAAATATTTTATGTTGTATCTCATTTTTCATCGATTTGGTTCAATTATCTAAATAAACTATATTCTATATAGGAATATTTTTATATAGAGTATTGTTTTACTGTATGATATATAATTGTATGTTTATGTGATTTAAAAAGATATTCACGAAAAAAAAAATCTAAAAGTATTGAAGGAAGTATACTGTCAAAAGATTCTGAACTATTGATTTTAGCTAGTATTTCCAAAAGTGTGATTTTAAAAAAAAATCACAAAATTTTTTATCAAAAGAACATTCTAAAATCAATGAACGAAGCATAGTGTCAAAAGATTTTATAATAGTTATTGTAGCTAGTAATTCAAGTAATATGACTTAAAATCTAGTAGTCTAAATAAACTATGCACTACATATATGAATTTTTCTTATAGTTAGTATTTTTTAAATAATAAAATTTTATGTTTCTACAGTTTAAAACAATACTTAGAAAATAATATTCTCAAATGATTCAAAAAGTACAATATTCAAAGAATCTAGAATATTAATTGTAGTTAATAGAATAATCTCCAATCATTGAAGGAATACTAATGTCAAAATATTTTATAATATTGATTGTAGTTAGTTATTAAAACAATGTGATTTAGAAAAATACTTACAAAAAAATCATTCTAAAAAAAAAGAAAAAATCTCAAATCAATGAACGAAGTGTAGTGTCCAAGGATTTTATAGATTTGATTGTAGCTAGTATTGCAAATAATATGATTTAAAATCTGATTGTATAAATAAATTATATACTACAGATATGAATTATTTTATAGTTATTATTATTTCATATAATAT
>JARHVA010002004.1:1445000-1522500 GCA_037957365.1 Torreya grandis | reverse complement strand
TTTAAGTTACTTTTAAACTTAAATATTTTTCATGAATTGATATTCTATCCATGCCCTAGAGTATTGATACCCTCCAATCCTTTGTAAATTTTGTTTTAAATTAAATTATAGAATAATCATTTCCTTCATGGTGAAATATGTGAAATTCATTCTACATTTACAAAACATACACTGATTTAAGAAAAAACATTGGTAGAAAAAAATAGTAAGAATTGGCTTTAAAAATGTATAAGGAAAATGACGTCAACTATGCAATAGAAAGCTTAAACTATTTTAAAAATTTGCAAGACAAAATTTATAATGCTTCACTATGCAAATCAAATTCCCACAATTCCAAATATTAGTTATTAAGCATAAATAAGTTTACATAAACATACAATGCACTTCGATCATTGTACTTTGATCATTTAACCTGGCATGTGGTATAGTTTTAAAAGCAAATAATATTATTTTAAGGAAATTCAAAATCTTAAATACATTCATACATAAAATTTGAATTATGTATAAAACCAATATTGGGAAAAGAACAATCACAATAGAACTAGGTTGTAAAGATAAGGTTTTTGAAAGTATTATTATACTAAACATGCAAAAAAGTATAAGGAAGGTTGTAAACAAATAGGAAAGATAAAACTAAATAACAATCATATAATAAATTTATGTAATTCATGTATATATTTCACAAATAAATAAATCTTATTTAATATTTCAAATTAGATCTAAAATTGTTTAATTCTTTTTAGTTATCATATATCGACAACACAAAATAAAAACAATGTTTATAATCTTGTTTATTATTTAATTATTCATATTTACAAACACATTTTTCTAAGAGTGATTACCAAATTAATAAAATACACAAATAGCAAAATTAACTTTGCAAGACCTGGATTTTAAAAAATTAAATACATCCTTCCTAAAATCTTTCATAGATTAAAAAGTGCAAAACAAAGCATTCATTTTAATTGTTCTTCCAAATTTTTTATTTGTCATTTTACTTACAAATAAATATTTTTAGTTATTTTTTTCAAATATAATCAAATTTATCATCATATAAACAAAAAACACCTTAATTTGGTCTCTTCAACTTTATTTTGTCTACACCTTGTTAAGGGAGATGACTCAAAACAATTGAGACTTAAGTTTATGCTTATATGGCATTTAAAATATCCCACATCAACACAAAAAATGACATTGATGGATATATTAGTGTGTCAAATTTTTGATTCTAGATTTAAACATCTAATGTGGTAGGTTGGACCCATTGTTTTGATTATCATGGAAGGGGTCATTATGGTGGCATTACGGAGGTCCCATTAATCAATGACGGTAAAATCACCACTAAAAGTCCAAGTGGGCACCAAAATTTGACCATTTAAACTTTTTTAAATAAAAACCCACAAAATGAATACACCTAGTTCAAGGTCACGAGCCATTAATGCCTCATCAGCCTATAGTTACTACCCATTACCTCGCATTAAATTATTTGATCATTACACTATTTCATTTTGATCTTCTTGTACCATCATCATTTCTCTATTCCCAATGGCACATCACATTGCATGTGTGATGTTTTTGAAGGGAATATGATATCAAGTGTTTGGCATATGGGATGATAGGAAGAATAGTAGTGACTACAAGGCTACTTGTCATCAGTTCTCGTCATTGCATATAGATGAGGGTTTTTATAACTCACTAGGGTTATAACACAAATCATTTGAAAAATTCTAATATGGATTCAAATGTTTGTTGAAAATTTTAAAACAAAATGTTCACTTTCCTTCATTTCTTGTATTCTTAAACTATAGTTGATTCCAATGTAGTTGATCTATGAATCAATCAGAATGATTTATGTTGACTTGTAAGTTTTAATGAAAATGTATGTTTTTTATTAGTATGGATTTATTTATTTTATCTAATATAGAAATGACAAATTGGTTGCATGTATTAGGATTCATAAATGCACATTATAGGAGACCCTTGTCTATATCTACTAGTGTTTTTGAGCATGACCAATCCATGGATTTTGATTAGCTATCATTGTTTAAAGGTGAGGTATTTTATAAATCACTAAGGATGTGACACATAATGTCATAGTATTTATGAATATTATTTACAATGTCTATTAAAAAATAAATATTTTTATCCATTTGTGATTTATTCTTATGGTTCTTGGGATTACATCTACTCATCATGAGCCTCAAAGGTTTTTTATTTTAGTAATCTTTGTAGTTTTCTTAAGAATTTTTTGTAAATGATAAAATAGGTTTTTTTTTTTTTTTTTTTTTTTGGTATTTTAGGTTATTATTTCAGAATTATTTAGCCTTAGATTTTATTTGGACATTGTTTTTGGTTATTGGATGGTGGAGTTTGATCTTATTATAGTGCCCAATTCCTAACATGGGGGGTGTGGGAGGGCAATTCAACCCACTAAGATCACCATGGGGGTCCATGGGGTGAAAAATTAAAATATTGTATTTTCATATTAAATTAGGACAATTCATTATTAGGTTGAAAATATAACGGTATATATTATTTTGGTGCATTTTTCCCTAATATGTAACCTTTCATTGATATGAGGGCATTTTAGTCATGATGTCACACTAAATGTGAGTGAAGAGGACATTGCAGTGGATGTATTACAAGTTTATTCCTTCATATTTCTTTTGTGTTGTGTTTTTTGTATTTTATTTTTATATTATTAATATTGGTATGTGTTCTATATTCCTAACACCTAGTATCATAGCCAAAGGTTTATTTGGTAGATAAAATCATAATAAAAGAGGGTTCTTGGTTTAAATGGGAGAAATGATGGAAAAAGGCAAGTTTAAGCTCGAGAAGTTCAATGGACAAAATTACCAACAATAGAAGTTGAGAATGGATAACTATATATAGCATAAAGATATTTTCCTATCATTAGGTGAAATAGAAAACAATTTGGTGACTACAAAGGATAAATAATGGGAGCTTCTTGACTAAAAGGCACTAGGAACAATACAACTATGCTTGGCAATGTCGATGGCCTTAAATATTTCAAATTAAAAGATAACAACAAATGTAATAAAGGCATTGGATAGGTTGTAATAAAAATCTTTAGCCTAAAACAAGGTATTTCTTATAAATAGTTTATTTAATATGGAGATGTCAAAATGTGGGTGTGTTTTTGAACATTTAAATGAATTTAACATGGTAAAAACTCATTATAGATTTTTAGGAATAAACATTGATGATGAGTTTAGGGCTATTTTAATTCTATTTTCTTTGATATAAAGTTACAATGACTTGGTCATGGTTGTGAGTAATTTTATCTCTAATTCAAACACTTTAAATTTTGATGATGTTATTAGTGTTATTCTTAATGAGAAAATGTGACAAAAATGCATAGGTGAGACATTAGGCAATGTTTGATTATGAAAAATAGAAGAGGAAAAAATGACAAAGAAATTGGCTTGCGAAATCATGGGAATTATAAAGAGGTTAGATCTAAATCTAGAGGAATTTCATTGTGCTAGATTTGTGGGAAGAAGGGACCCCTGAAAAAAGATTTTTGCTATTGAAAAGTAAAACAAGGAGGAGAACAAGATAAACATCAAGAAGTAAATGTAGAAGGTATTGTGTGTAAAGATATTTTAATCTTTTCATTAGATAATATTAATGATTATTTGGTGTTATATTCAGGGGATTCATTTCATGCTACACCCCATAGGAAATATTTTTAAGACTATGTTCAATGTGATGTTGGAAAAGATTATTTTAGTGATGGTGAACATTGTAAAATTATTGGGAAGGGTAAGATAGGGATCAAATTATATAATATAAATAAATGGTTGTTAAATAATGTGAGGCATGTTTCTAAATTTTCATGAAATCAAATATTATTAGGCCAATCTAGAATTGAAGGTTGCATAGTTACATTTACAGAAAATTCATGTAAGGTCATTAATGGATCATTAGTAATATCCAAAGATGAAAATGTAGGTACATTAAATTTATATATAGGTAATGTTGACTCTTCTATTTATTTATCTTCTATATAAGAGGATATAAAATTATGGCACCATAGCATGTTCCACCATAGACCCACTCAAATAATTTGTTTCTAGATTTAAAGAAGGTGGATTTAGATTTTTGTGAGCACTGTGTATGGAAAATAGAAGACAATCATATTTATTAGAGTTGGGAAGACAAAGAAGGATGGAAAGTTAGATCTTGTGTAGATAGATGTATGGGTACTGACTCAAATATCATCAACTTATGTCTCTTATTATTATGTTAGTTTTATTGATGATGAAAAAAAAAATGAGTTTGTTGCATATGAAAAATATATGATGTTCTTAATACTTTTATTAAATGGAATGCTTTGGTGGAGAATGATATAGGAAATAAATGGGTTTATAGGTTGATCGAACAAGATGGAGGAAAAAAGAGGTACAAGGCCATACTTATTTTAAAGGGATTTGCACAAATAAAATTTATAGATTTTGATGAAATATTTTCTCCAGTTGTTAAAATGACTTCCATGAAAACTATTTTAAGTTTGGTAATAGTAGAAGATTTACACCTTGAATAGTTGGATGTGATGACTAATTTTATTCATGATGACTTGGAAGAAGAAATATATATGGAGCATCCATAGGGATACAAAGTCAAATGTAAGGAGAAAATGGTGTGCAAGTTGAAGAAGAATTTGTATGGCCTAAAGCAAGATCTAAGGCAATGGTATTTAAAATTTAACATGTTTATGATAGATCAAGGTTATATTAGATGTCATTTTGACCACTATATGTATTTTTAGAGATTAAACAATGGAATATATATTATATTTTTTTATGATATGTAGATAACATGCTTATTCTAGGGTCTAACATGCATGATATAATGATCTCAAAGAAAAACTAGAAAATTCATTTGCTATGAAGGATTTGTGTGCTCTAAAACAAATATTTGGTATGATAAAATTAAAATATAGGAAAAATAGAAAATTGACATTGTCTCAATAAGAATAAATAAAGAAGGTTTTATTCAGGTTGAATATGCAAATTGTAAAACTAGTGAGTACACATTTGGGTGGGCACTTCAAACTATACAAATAATAAAGTTATAAAATGTAGAAAGAAATTCATTACATGTCTAAAGTGCCCTATGATTCAGTAGTTTGAAGTTTAATGTATGTTATGGTGTGCCTGAGACAAGAAATTGTGCATGCAGTGGGAGTTATCAATAGGTTTATGAATAATCTAAGAAAGGATAATTAGGATGCACTCAAGTAGATTCTCAAGTACTTGAGAGGGACCATTGATAAATAATTATGCTATAAAGGGTGATATGTTAACGTTCAAGGATATGTTGATGTAGACATGGTTTGAGATTTAGATGGTAGGAGGAACACCATAGGTTATGCATTCAACATTGGTGACATAACAAATAGTTGGATTTCAAAAATATAGAAGTAGTTGATTTGTCAACTACAAAACATAATATGTTGCATCTATAGAATCATGTAAGCATATGATTTGGATGCAATATTTTTAGGAAGAGTTGAGTTAAAATAGGGAAGATTGTAGGTTTCATAGTGGTATCTAGAGTGTCATTCATTTATCAGAGAGCTAAGCATTCTATTCAAGAACCAAACATATATAACTTAGGTATGACTTCATTCATTCAATTTTGGAAGATGGTAAACTAAAGTTAGAAAAGATCCATACAATAGAGAATCATATTTAAAAAATAACAAAGGTAAACATAAAGGAGAAGATGGAAATTTGTTCAACTTCAATAGGTCTTTAGGAACAAAAAGGAAGATGAGAAACATTTTAGGGTTAAAGTTCAAATAAAAGTCCAAGGAAGATTTGTGGTGGAGTTACAATAATGGGTCTCCAAGTGGGATATTGTTGGATGGTGGATCATAATATTATTATAATGCCTAGCTCCTAAAATGGTGTGGGGGGGGTGGGTCGGGGTGGGGCAAAAATTGTTGTTGTCCCCAAAAAATGTCACTTATTTTTAGGATGACCTATAGACTATTTTGGCCTTACTTGGATGAAAATTTCTCTCTTCCCTTCTCAAAATTTGTTCTGAGCTTTCAAATTCCTCATTTTTATAGCTTTTTTAGTAAAGGGATTAGCAACTTCAATAGGTTAAAAGGCTTCTACAGGCGAGTTCAATCAAAAGAACAAGTTTCTAACACTTAGTCATTTCCAATATTGGTTCAACCAAGTTTCAACATGGTTCAAGCGACTGGTGACCATTGATAGCCCCTCAGATGTCAAATTTAAAGTGAGGGAAAATCTATGGAAATTCAAATAGAGCGTATAACTTAAAGGAAGAACCAGGTGATTAAATAAAAAGAGAGCCGAAAGATTTAAATTGCTACATGGAATAGAAGATCAATGTAAAGGACCAAAAATATTATTTCCAATAGGTGGAATAGTGGATCAAGTGGACTTAGACTTCTGAGTGCACCAAGTCAAGGATGCAAGCCTATTTTTCTTCCATAAAATAATGGTGAATTAAATAGCTACGTAGATATCAAAAAAAGGACCAGACAATCCATACTAAGAAGAGACATGTTATAATAATGGAGATGCCATAGTTATGGCAATGCATTGTTCCCAACATGGTCCCTCTAGAAAAAAACTAAAAGCGCATTGAAGACTTTGACTGCAGCATGGGCCCTCCCATGGGAAAGAATGCCAAGCCTTGCGTGATTGCTATAAGTTTGTAATTTCTCTCATTAGTATGGGAGACTTTCATTTTTACAGGAGTGAATCTCTGCCCAGTTGAAAGAATAATACTGAGACTTTGAGCTCAGATTGTAATTTTATTTCATTTTATTTGAATGAGAAAGCAGGTTGTTTACTGACTTTGTGCTATTTTGGCTTGTATCATTTTAGGAAATCATTCTTACATCTGTCTTCTGAAGGTTTTCTTATTCATTTAATTTGGCAAGTAGAATTAGTGAAAGTAATAGGTAAGTGTCCTGAAGCCAACTGTGGGAAGACTTTGTGCTTTCACAATTATTTTCAGCGTGTGTTTTTATTTTCTTTTTGGGTTGATTCTAGGATGACTTTGTGCCCCCATTATCCTTTATGTTATACTCCTTGGGAAGTTGAGATGGAAACTTTGCATTCTGTTTCATCCTGCTATTACTATGCCCTTTTGTTACTAGTTTCTTATCTTACTTGAAAGAACTCCTACTATTTCCTGCAAGAACACTTCTGAAAGAAGAGAAGTTCCTTCAATATTTCCACCAAGATTTTCTCCTCTATTTTTTATCATCATCTCTGAAAGAAAAGAGATGGATGGTTTATCCCACCCCTATGTCTTACTTTTAGCTTATTTATATAGTATATAGCCTCCGTATATTTAATAGGGAACCTCCCCTTGATGAGAGGAGAGATTAGTCCCCTTTTGATGTGGTAAACCTACAAATTTGGCTGACCAATCTTCCTACTATGGTTGATTATACCTATTTTGTTTATCATGACGTTGATTGACAAAATATTCACCTAATAGTTTTTGGCGTCTCCGCTGGGGATGAATGTGTAGTCTGAAGCCTCAAGTTTCAGATTGAAGTAGTTCCTATCCTTATCCATTACAGACTCTGGTGACTCCATTTTGTGTCTTACCCATTATATATTTATAGCCTTACCATCTTCTTCCACCTCCACACCAACTTGGAAAGAGTGCACAGTTTGAAACCTCAAGCTTCAAGCTGATGCAGGGCCAGTTCTTTTCCATTTTCATTCTGTAATCTAGCCACTCCACCCAGATTTGTTATCCCTAATTTTCATAATTAAATTATGGGAGTTCAAGGCCCCTGGGGTAACTCTTTTGGCCCACTTAATCTAACTCCACCTCTGCATGAACTTCCATGCAACTCAAAAAAGAACTTCTCCAAATTTTTTGGAGATGAGAGAGTTCACTCTGATGAACACATTGAACCCTTCAGCATAGCCTGTGGTGTGATAGGGGTGGAATTTGAAAATGTGGTAGTCAATATTTTTGTGGAGACACTACAAGGCACTACTATAGATTGGTTCTACCACCTATAACCTGGATCAGTGACTGACTGGGATACACTCAAAGCCAAGTTTGAATCTAGGTTCAAGCCTACAGAGGATGCACATGCTTTGCTAGCCCAGCTCACTTAGATGAAGAAGGAACCTCATGAGCCTATGAGGGATTTTATTGCCAAGTTTGACAAGCTAAGGCACAGGATTCCCATGGTCACCCAACCAACACCTCAAAATCTCAAGCATTTCTTCATCAATTCACAACTACCTGAAGTGAGTTTCTTGTTGAGATGGGATAGACACATAGACCTTGATGCTACTCAAGACTTGGCTACTAAGGTAGAAGATGACCTTATCTTGGTAGGAAAGATAAGGAAAGACCCTAATAAAGGTAAATCCTCTTCATCTTCTGAACACTCACCTAAAATCACCACCAACCCAATGGTATAAAAGCTAGAAAATGAAATGCCAGCTCTCAAAAAGTAAATGGTGCAAGGGATGTCATTTGATCCCGCATATAGAGATATACCTAGGAGGACTTTTCAAAATCAGGTGTACCAAGGCAACGCTGCCAAGAATTAAGGATAGTAAAATCACCTTCCTCCTCCGCAAAGGAAATTCACCCATGAATCACCTCTAAATAACTCAGCAGTTGGATATCTTGAAGCTGAATCAGATTTCTCATTCTAGCCTGAGTTGAATCCAGAAGATGATGTTGATCTCTTCACTAAGGATGAAGAAGAATTAGCTAGTGACTCCCATATTAGTTTCCTGAACTATCAGGATGAACCCAAAAGAGAAGGCAATGTAGCTAAGGGGTCATATGTTGTATTCACCTAGTCTAAGAATTAATTAGCTCAGCAAGCTGATAAGGAGAAAGTAGAGGAGTGACCTCAACTAGAAGTTTCAATTGCTAAGTGGGGATCTACTCTTCCTTTCTAGCCAAAGGACCCAGTGATTGTGAGAAAGGTAAGTACCCCAAATGTCCCTATGCCTTCTACTTTAAATTTGTAGTCCAGTCCTCCCCCTTTCAAAATTCAAAAGGATGAACTCCCATTCTCTTCTCCTAGCTTGTTCCAGACATTTGATATCATTCACCATATAAAGAAAACAAAAATTCAAATGTCTGAATTTGAAATTTTGCAGTCCCATCCTGAGCAATTAGATAGACTGGTTCAATATGTTAAAAACTAGAATGTCCCTATTGAACAAGCAATTCCCAAAGTGACACATGATCCACCCAAGAATGCACCCACTAGGAACAACCTTGTCATTGCTCCCCATACTACTCCTGGTAGGACTGAACATTTTTATGTCTCATTGCTGATAAATAGACATCAGCTAAATAATTGTAGCATTGATTTTGGAGCTTCAAAAAATGTCGTGCCTGTTAAAGTGGCTGAATCCCTTGACCTCACATTGACCAAGACTTTTGGTAGATGCTTCTCTATGGAGAAGAATCAAGTACCTTTGCTGGGACAAATTAAATATGCCTGATTTGTGTTTGTAGTGTTCCCAGACAAAAGAATCAAGATGACTATCTTGGTAGCTGACGTCCCAACATCATATGGAATGCTTCTTGGGTGGAATTTCTGCAAGGATGTTGGTGGTGAATTGAGCATGGATTTATCAAAGGCAAGGATTCTAGTCAAAGGTGTTATGAAGAGGCTGCTCCCTGAGAAGGAAGCAAAATACATGGTTACGCAGACCTCAGCACTTGAAGCTCAAATTCTAGTTGATTCTTCAAGCATGGGTAACTACTTTCTGTCCATGGATGGAGTTCATGAGACATCTGATGAAGCTCTATAGGTGACATCCTAGAAATGCATTCAGCTAGAACAATAAAGGAATTGGCTGAGCACAAGGCAAGTGTTGAAGTATCTCCACCCCTGAATGAAGAAGAATCCAAAAGAAAATTAGTATCAAATGAGGTATGGATTCTTGAATTTGATGGCAGCTGTTCTTCCACTAGTTCAGGAGTCAGGGTTGTGTTAATATCTTTTCAAGGAGATATTTTTCCCTCATCTTATAAATTATAATTTAGCAACATGAATAACACAGCTGAATATGAGTCTCTATTGCTTGGATTGAGGGATGATCGAGACAAAGGCATCAGGCTCCTTCATGATAAAGGAGATGCCAAACTAGTGGTTTTTTAGGTGAGGAACCTATATCAAACCAAGAATTAAATATTACATCATTACCGCAATCTAGTCTAGGACCAACTTGCATACTTTGATGCTTTTAGCATCTCTACAGTTCCTAGAGAATTCAATGACCAAGTGGATGCACTGGCTATTTTAGCTACTCTCTTGGTCCCCCACCTAGATTTCAAAGGAGATGAGTACATGATTGAGCTGGTGTTTCAACTGAGTGTACTTGATAATGCAAGTCATTAGCAGGTATTTAATAATGACAACCAAATCATTACCTTATTGGAGTAAAAGGATAGCTTTGAACAACTACATTTTTAAGGTAGTGAACCTCAGAAGTGTGAACCAGCTCTTGAATCAAATGCAGACATAGGTGAGGAGTTCTTGTAACTCAAAGGGAATAAGATTCCCAAAGGCCTAGTTTCCCTTGAGAAGCTATTTGATAAGCATGATAGATTCATCGAACAATAGCCAATGGATTCAAGCTCATCTCAAGAGTTTGATCAAATAAATTTGGGAACCAAGGAAGACCCCAAGATGGTGAACATTGGAAAATACTTTACTCCTAAGGAGAGGTTCAAGTTCACTGAGTTATTCAACCAATACATGGATGTCCTGGCATATTTCTATGATGACTTGAAGTCACTCCGGCCTGATGAAATTTGACATGACATTCCTCTTAAGGATGATTCAACACCTTACAGGCAAAATTTTAGGCATTATAATCTAAAAATATCATGTACTATTCTATCTAAAATACAAAAAATGCTAAATGCTAGGATAATCTTTCCAATCCATCATTCCACATGGTTTGCCAATATAGTGCATGTAAGAAAGAATAATGGTGAAATTTGCCTTTGTGTGGATTTTAGAAATTTGAATCAGGTATCCTTGAAGGATAATTATCCTTTGACAATCATGGATTAAGTGCTGCAAATAGTGACGGGCTTAGAGATGTTATCAATGCTAGATGGCTTCTCAAGATATAATCAGGTTGAAGTTTGTGATGCAGACCAGCGTATGACTACTTTCACCATACCTTGGGGCACGTTTGTGTATAAAAAGATGCCTTTTGGTTTGATAAATGCTAGCACTACCTTTCAAAGAGCAATGGACCTTGCCTTCAAGGATGAGATGGGTAAGTTCATTATAGTTTATCTTGATGACTTGACCGTCTTCTCTAAGCATCACCTAGATCATGTGCACCATTTGTAACAAGTGATGGAATGCTGCCGCTAGAATGGCATTTCTATAAACCTTAAGAAGTCAATTTTTGGAGTAATAGAGGGGAAAATTCTTGAACACAATGTGTCTATAGGAGGCATAAAGATTGACTCAGATAGATTCAAGTCTATCCAAGAGCTTACCTTGCCCACAAGTAAGAATTTTGTTCATTCTTTCTTTGGAAAGGTGAATTTCTTATGGAGGTTCATCCCTGAATTTGCTGAGAAGACTAGGCACATTGTAAATATGATTAAGGGAAAACCCACCTTCAGTTGGACTAAAGAAAGTAAGTCAGCATTTGAGGACATCAAGACTGCCATTTCCCATGCTCCAATTTTGGATTGTCCAGACCATAACAAAGAGTTCACCATTTATAGCTATGCTTCAGAACATACGCTTTCAACAATTCTAGTTCAATAGAATAAAGAAGGTATGGAATCCCCCATTTCCTTCATGAGCTATCCTCTCAAAGCTCATGAGCTAAAATACTGAAACATAGAGAAGCATGCTTATGCAGTGGTGAAGGTGGTGAATTATTTTTGCTTCTATATCTTGAATACACATAAAACTATATTGGTTCTTGATACCATGGTCAAATCCATACTGACTCAACAGAAGTTTGGGATGAAAAGAGGAAATTGGGTTACAAAGATCCAAGAGTTTGATCTGGTCATCAAGCCAACAAAGCTAGTGTGTGGAAAGGGGTTATGCCAACTAATTGTTGATAACAAGCCAAGAGGAATAGACCATGAAGAACTAGAAGTGGATGACACACCAACAGTCCTCTTTGTGTCCACCATGAATGAGTGGTATTTTGGTATTGATTATTTTCTTACTTATGGTGAGTGTCCTGCTCACCTATATTATAAAGGAAAGAAAACCATCAAGCTAAAAGCTGCTAATTTTGTCCTCTGGGACAACGGCCTATACAAGAGGAGCCTTGATGGAATGTTCCTTCACTGTGTGGACAAGGAGCAACAAAGTGGACTTTTGAAGTCCTTCCATAATTCAGCCTATGGAGGACATTTTTATGCCCCTGTGACTGCCCATAAGATCCTATGAGCTAGGTATTATTAGCCAACTCTTTTTCAAGATGCATACAAGTGGGTCAAGGGATGTGAACTGTGCCAGCAATTTGTTGGAAGGCCCAAGTTAGCTGCCCTACCCCTCAAACTAGTGATCATAGAGGAGCCATTCTAGTAATGGGTAATTGATTTTATTGGAGCTATAAACCCATCATCAAGTGCTAGACATGACTATGTCCTCACGGCAAAAGACTACTTCACCAAATGGGTGGAAGCAGTTCCAACCAAACATGCTACTTCAAAAGTAGTATGCAATTTCCTCAATGAGAATATCATTTCCATGTTTGGGGTCCCAACCAAAGTTGTCACTGATAATGTATCTTGTTTCACTTCCCTAGAGATTACTCAATTGTGTTTCCACTACGAAATCACACTCTCCCACTCTTTTCATTACTTTCCACAAGGGAATGGATAGGCTGAATGAAGCAATAAGAACCTGGTGACTATCATCAAGAAACTAGTGGATGACAACCAAAAGACATGGCATAAAGCATTGGTTGATGCTCTATGGGTAGACAAAATTACACCAAAAAGAGCAATCATCATGTCACATTTCCAACTTCTTTATGGATTCAATGCTGAAATAACAATTAGCCTTGAGTTGCTAGCATTGAAATTGGCTAAAGCAATTGAAGATCAAATGTATGAAAGTTCCCAAGATAAGAGGATCATGTGCCTAACTAAGCTGGAGAAGTAGAGAACTGCAGTGGTGGATCGAATTTCCACCCATTAAGGTCTGGTGAAGAAGCTCTTCGACCAAGAAGAAAAAAATTGTGATATCCAGATTTGAGATCAAGTCTCGCTATGGGACAAGAGAAGAGAACCAAAGGGGATGCACAAAAAGTTTGATTCCCTATGGAGGGGCCCTTTTACTATTCATTAGCTCAATAATAAAAATAGTTTCCTATTGAAGTATCAAGATGGCACTCTCTTTTCTCTATTTCACAATGGGTAACATCTAAAGCACTTCAACTCTTGAAGTATCAGATGAATTCCCCTATACATATGCATATTTGTATAGTCTTTTGTTTCTATTTTTTTCTTTCATTTTCAATTTTTTGAGCCTTTATTTTTGGGTAGCATGACTCCATATCCTAATGACACACATCAAGGCACTAGAGATTTTGGTTTTTACTCCCCTCAACTGTGTTTCAAGTTTCCAACTGAAGGTAGTTTCGTAACTGGAGCTAGTTGTTGTCCCCAAAAAATGTCACTCATTTATGGGACAACCTATAGACTATTTTGGCCCTGCTCAGACAAAATATTCTCTCTTCCCTTCTCAAAATTTGTTCTGAGATTTCAAATTCCTCATTTTTCAAGCTTTTTTAGTAAAGGGATTAGTAGGTTCAATAGGTTAAAAGGCTTTTGTAGGTGAGTTCAATCAAAAGAATAAGTTTCTAACACTTAGACATTTCTAGGATTGGTTCAGCACCTTGGTTTAACCAAATGTCCATTAGCAAGCTTCAAATAATAAAGGCTTGAACCGTTGAACCTTGAACCATTTTGGTTCAAAGGTTTAACAGGTTCAAGGTTCAAAGCTTCAATTAGAGCTTAGAAAGATAAAGAAGCAATGATTGAGCAAGACACAGAATGAACCAATGAACCAATTGAACTTTGAACTGAAAGAGTTCAAAGTTCAATGGTTCATAGGTTTAAAGGTTCAAAGGTGGCCTCAGTCAAGGAAAAAGTAGCTAATAGGTGGTTCAACGGATGGTTCAACCAAGGGGCAGGGAAGTGATTGAACCAAGAAGCGATGGAACAAAATAGACAAAATGAACCAATGAACCAATGAACTTTCATAGGTTCACAGGTTCAAAGTTTGACATGGTTCAAGCAACTGGCGATCATTGACGGCCCCTTAGATGTCAAATTTAAAGTGAGGCAAAATCAATGGAAATTTAAATAGAGTACAAAACTTAAAGGAAGAACCAAGTGATTAAATGAAAAGAGAGCCTAAAGATTTAAATTGCTAGAGGGAAGAGAAGATCAATGTAAAGGACCAAAAATATTATTTCTAGTAGGTGGAATAGTGGATCAAGTGGACTTACACTTCTGAATGCACCAAGTCAAGGATGTAAGATTATTTCTCTTCCATAAAATAATGGTGAATTGGATAGCTGCACAGATATTAGAAAATGGACTAGATAGTCCATACTAAAAAAAAACATGTTAGAAGAATGGACACGCCATAGTTATGGCAATACACTATTCCCAACATGGTCCCCCTAAACAAAAATTGAAGGTGCATTGAAGACCTTGACTGCAGCATGGGCCGTCCCATAGGAAAGAATGCAAAGCCTTGCGTGATTGCCATAAGTTTGTAATTTCTCTCATTAGTAAGGGAGACTTTTCATTTTTACAAGAGTGAAACTCTACCCAGTTGAATGAAGAATACTGAGACTTTGAGCTTAGATTGTAATTTCATTTCATTTTATCTGAATGAGAAAGCAGGTTGTTTACAGACTTTATGCTATTTTCACTTGTATAATTTTAGGAGATCATTCTTACATCTGTCTTCTGAAGGTGTTCTTATTCATTTAATTTGGCAAGAAAAATTCATGAAAGTAATAGGGAAGTGTCTTGAAGCCAATTGTGGGAAGACTTTGTGTTTTCACAATTGTTTTCAGTGTGTATTTTTCTTTTCTTTCTATGTTGAGTATTTTGGGATGACTTTGTGCCCCCATTATCCTTTGTGTTATACTCTTTAGGTAGTTGAGGTGGAAACTTTGCGTTCTATTTCATCATGTTGTTACTATACCCTTTTGTTACTGGCTTCTTATCTTATTTGAAAGAACTCTTGTTTTTTCTTGCAAGAACACTTCTGAAAGAAGAGAAGTGCCTTCAGTGTTTCCACCAAGTTTTTCTCCTCTGTTTGTTAACATCATCTCTGAAAGAAGAGACATGGATGGTTTATCCTACCACTGTGTCTTATTTTCAGCTTATTTATATAGTATATAGCCTCTGTATTTTTAAAAGGGAACCTCCCTTGGATGAGAGGAGAGATTAGTCCCCTTTTGATGTGGTAAATCTACACATTTGGCCAACCAATCTTCCTATTGTGGTTGATCAGACCTATTTTGTTTACCAGTATGTTGATTGACAAAATATTCACCCAACAACTATAACTCGTTGCCACCCCAACTACCCTCACCATGGGGGTCCAAGCGGGTGAAAAATGCATCGTAAAATATTGTAATTTCATAGTAAATTTATATTATTGACTATTAGGTCATAGATCTAATGGTAGAAATTATGTTGGTGAATTTTTTCCCTAATATGTAACCCTCCTTTGATATGACGGAATTGTAAACATGGATACACACTGATTGTGATTGAAAAAAAAATGGAAGTGGATGTATTAAAAATTTACCCCTTCATTTATTGGACAGAGTAAGAGAAGAACTTGCTATTTATATGTGAAAGTAGCCTATTTTGGGTGAGATATGTTAAATTTATATTTCTCTTGTGTTTTGTCTTATGCATTTTAATTTTACCTCTATTTTATTAAAAATTTGTATGCATTTTATATTCCTAATGCTTACAAGTGAGGTTATTTAAAGAAAGGAAGTTTATTTTAGTGTTCTAGGTTCTATTTTATTATTCAAGATTTGATTGTTCATTTAAAATTACATCAATATGGCAGGGGAGGTGGGGGTGGGGCAAAAACTATAATTCCTTACCCCCCAACTAGCCTCACCATGGGGGTCCAAGCAGGTGAAAAATGCATCATAAAATATTTTAATTTCATATTAAATTTATACTATTGACTATTAGGTCATAGATCTAATGGTAGAAATTACATTGGTGCATTTTTTTGCTAATATGTAACCCTCCTTTGATATGATGGAATTGTAAACATGGATACACACTGATTTTGATTGAATAAAAAATTGAAGTGGATGTATTACAAATTTACCCCTCCATTTATTGGACAGAGTAAGAGAAGAACATACTATTTATATGTGAAAGTAGCCCATTTTGGGTGAGATATGTTAAATCTATATTTCTCTTGTGTTTTTTTATGCATTTTAATTTTACCTCTATTTTATTAAAAATTTGTATGCATTTTATATTCCTAACACTTAAAAGTGAGGTTATTTAAAGAAACAAAGTTTCTTTTAGTATTTTAGGTTCTATTTTATTATTCAAGATTTGATTGTTTATTTAAAATAACATCAATATGTGAATCATTCTATGATTTATTCAATGATATTGAATGTAGTTTAATTTTGTGTTGTTGATGTGTGATTCATTTATAATGAGTGATTTTGGTTTACAAAAATTACCAACCACTTAAGGTTAATTTCAAAATAGATGGTGTATGCTTAGAAAGTTTCAGCTATGGATTCAATATACTATATATAGTAACTTAGCCCAAAAGTTACAAAAAACATCAAAGTGAGATAATATGGAAGTAATCATAAATTATAAGAAGATTATTTATATCATCTTGTTTCTCTTATCTTCCCTTTAAGGTGTTTAAATGGATTCTCCAATGATTATTGACTTGCTTGTTAGATTTCATGATAATGTTGGATTAAAAATCTCAACTAAGCATGAGACGATTGAAGCTTCTTGCATGAAAGGATAATGGGGATGAAATGCCACTTTGTATCCTAAGAGATCTTATATATACATTTAAAACTTCCAAGGATTTAAGGTTAGTTCTATATAGATCTATGCTTAGTTATTTATAGGGTGGTGGGAGAGGATTAAAATGAATTTTACATTCATAAGAATTCTCTAGTTTTAGAGACTTATATAAATTTAGAGGAGGATGTAAATTTTAGAAGCTTCTAGATTTGATTAGGGGTTAATAGGTAGTAATCTAGGGATTTTATTGCATTTTAAGGATATAGGTGTGTAGGAGAGGCTATGGATATGTTGTCTTGGGCAAGGAGGTGGGGGACTAGGGGGTAGGTACAATATTTTCAATATTAAATTGTAAGTGGTTAATTAATGGGGTGAGATTAGTGATTTAGTGGGATTTTATTAGGATAATCAAGGGATAAATATATCATGGGAGTGTAGGAAGCTTTCCATGATGTAGGAAATATTAAATGGGTAATGGAATTTAATTATTTAATTAGGACTATGCTAATGGGATTAATTATAATAAATGGTAGAATTAGTGGAATGGCTAGGGTGAGAAGATTTATATATAAAAATTTGACCTTACTTGAAAGGGCATTATGATTCAAGAAGTGAGAAGTAATGGTCTTTCAAATGAAAACCATTGCCCCCTCGAGGGGGCATGCAAAAAGGAATGAACTGAATGGCCACTTGAAAAGAGATAATGTGGTGGGGATCAAGATAATGAGGGGATGCAATTCTTTAGATGATAGTTGAGACAATAATTATAAGATGCCCCAAGCATAAATCTGAGGGAAAGAGGCTACATGTGTAAGACAATTCCTAAGGATAAAGAGACCTTAGTAATGATGATTAACCTCATAAGATGAATCCTAGACAAAGACCAATGTTGAGGACAGGGGTGAGTAGATTCGTTGTCTAAGATGATTAGTAGTGAGACAAAGACATATGTTCATTAAATGGATAGATAAATAAGTGCATGAGTTTTTGACAATTCCCATGTAAGGGAGAGATACAAGCTGAGGAAAGGATTAAAGATAAGTGGTTTATGATGATAGATAAATCTTATATGGGGATCATAGCTAAACATGATTTAATATATTGGAGTGACCATGGTAGGAAAGGATGGGAATTAGTTTATGAGCTATATTTGGTCACTAAAATGTGGCCAAATACTACCCACATAGTCTAAAAATACCTTAGCATGATGTAGTTTTGACTTGGGATCATTGATAGGGAGTGGGGAAATAGAAGACTATACCCATAAACATGATTAAAATGACTCGTGGGATAAAGAGTACTTATCATAAATGTCATTAACAGATGGATAAATGGACATGTGAATTAGAATGAGTTGTTTGGATAAATAGGTAGGGTTGACATGGACAAAAATAGGGTAAAAGGTGAAAACAATAGGGTTATAGGAGGTTAAATAGAAAATTTTAGGGTAAAAGAAGAAATTTTTACTCTATAAATTTGTAATATTTTACACTAGAGGTATTGAGAATGGATTGCATTCCCACATGCTTCGCACCATAGATAAAGAGTTCGTGAGTTCCAATCACCAGTTACGACAAGAACAGTAATAGGTACCCCATCTAAGTTTGTCATTTTATACTTTAATTACATTTATTAAGGTATTAATGATGGGTAAATTTGAACAATACCAAATCATAACTATGGTTATTTCCCCTAGTTACAATTTTATGCATGTAATTTGGAGTAATGCAGTTTTTACCTATGGTTTTGAAAAATCACTTGTACTACATTGTTCTTTTCTAAAACCATGACATGTGAACTATAGTTTTAAAATACCACATAAGGTGACTTAAAATTTATTGAAGCCTTAGGTGGTGAGTAGTAATTTTTTGAAAATAACAATAATTGAAGTGTAATTTTGCCAAAATTATAAGTTGGGTTAGAAGCTAGAAGCTATATTGATGAAGGTTAATTTTAAGACCTAGTTGGGTAAGTGGATTATATGAGAATATGTAGATGGATAGGTAGAATAGGTATTCATAGGTAGGTTAGGTAATGGGATATGAAAAATTTAGGTTAGGGTGTCAGTTTGTAGTGATTAAGGACTAATATGTTTGGTGGTGTAGGAAGATTAAGGTGTGCTAGCATCCAAACTATGATGACCACTAGTATTATAGAAGATACATCAATAGAGGATAGTTAATTTTGGAGTAATAGAGATGACTAGACTATATTATATTATAATGATGTCATTCACTTAGATAAAATAGGCTGTCATCACTACGTTGGTGGAGAGATCACACTTTAAGATGAACAATTTTCACTTCATCAAAATAGAGATGACAGTGACTTTGGAGGACATGTGGCACATTTTATGATTACCTATGAGATGATATTCGATCCTTTGGAGCTCATGGGAATGGAGCATGATTGTGCAATGGTTGTGTGGACATATATAGCTCAAATTTCATGATTCATGGATTGGCATTGATAAGAACTTCATAGATGATAATACTGAAAGGTTGACCCTAGTATTCATCTTTCTTGTTACTAGCATATTATTACCAGACCAAAGTGGTCAGTGGTTTCATCTAGGTTTAGGGGATGTAGTGGTAGACATTATGCATGATTATCATGTTTTTGCATGAGGACATATTTTTTTTGCCAATTATATAGGAGCTTCATATGGGGGTATATAGAAGAGCTTTGCAGATCTAACGCTTATTATTAATACACATATATTGTTAGGAGCATGTGGCAATCAAAAGGTCACTAGGCACATGAGTAGTTCATAATGCTAATCATTTACTAGTGTTTAGATGGTATATCATTCTAGGAGTAAAGAGAGCTCATGTATGTGATATGATATTTTAAAAGAAGGCATTGGATATTTTTATTGAGGACCAGATTATTTGGATGTTGTACAGGATGGTATAGTGGGGATGGGAAGATGATACAAATTATACCTGTATGCTAAAAGAGTGTTATTTGATAGGGCATAAAGATTATATCATAGAGAGATATCATTCTAATAGAGTGCAAAGATAATTTTTACATTAGTAGGATCTCCTAAGAGAGGAGAATTTATTTTCCAAGAGTGATAGAGAGAGGCCTGAGTAGGGGCATATGGTTGAGAAGGTATTTGCATTGGTAGATGATGACAACATAGTTCCTATAGTATGAGATTATTAGATAACTATATAAGATACTAAAATAACTGTAGATTATACATGATGGTGGAAATAGAGATGGGCATAGATATTACTGAGACCAACACATGTTCATAAGAGGAGAGGGGAAATACGGAGGCTCTTATAGGTATATGAATGATTAAGGAGATGATGGGCTTAGAGACTATAGCTATAGGCTTAGAGGTATAGTGGGGATGATGGTTATTGATGGGGGTGGTCATAGTGTATCCAATCGTGATCAAGGTGTGGGTGGAGTGGATCAGGTAGTGAGGGGGAAAGGAACTAAAGTTATGGGGCCGTCTAGGCCACCTATTAGTGTGTAAAACTTGCAACAAATTGATAGTCTTTAGTAGGAGGCAAGGAAAAGGGTGGTTAAGTTGGCCAAGATCAATGCTTCGAGAGACAAACACTTCCCAAAGAAATTATATTTACAATGATAGATAGTGTAATAGGATATTTAGATGGGCCTGGTATTAGCTTGCTTGACCACATTGTTAGGATAGATTAGGACCACAAATGCATAGATAATAGCTGTATAGGGTCAGATAGGTCAGATTAAAGATAAAGATACATATATATCAGCCCTATATAGTTATATAGGTTAGATTCAAGCTAGATATTCACATATAACAACCGAGCATGGTAATATAGGTCATATTTAGACTTTATTCAGCTAATGAAAGGCAAAGCTAAAAGTATCTAAGAAGATGAGAGATGAGGGGCACACACTATTACAAAGACATGGATTAGGAGATGTGAATGTTCAAATATCATGTTTAAATAGAGAGGCCTAATACTATAGGGTTATTTACAAGGGTGTGGTGCTGGTAGATCAGTGATCTCAATCTTTTAGGGCCAAAACTACTCATTTTGTACATCAATCGTCTAGGAGACCACTAGGAATATCTTGATTTTGGTTTGATGAGACATTTTTTTGTATTTTTTACATGTATTTCATACTTACCACATCGATGCCCATAATATTTATATATTATATATTTTTTATAGGACTCATGGACATTTATTTGATTATGATAAGATTTATTATGGTATATGGCATGTTTATGTATATTTTACATATGTGATTGTGATGTATTTGTTAGATTAGATATTGGATTCGATTGATTATAAGTAAGAGATGATTATATTTTGATGTGATATGGATGTTAGGATTTATTTACATGTATAGAAATGATGTATGGTTTTATGTTTTATGGGTGTTATTTAATTTAATGTATATGATTATGTGGATGTCTTTTAATTTCATGTATATAATGATGAAGAAAACATGGTTTATTTTTTATGATGTATTAAATGTATTAAATTATAAAATGTGATATAATTATAAAATGGAATGTGTTATAACTTGTGACATGTGCTAATATTTAGGTAGGCAGTCCTTTAGTGAGATAATGATATGTCTCATAAATTGATAATGGGTAAACCCTCTTACACCAAGGATGTGGATGGATTAGTTAGTAGGTTATGGTGGTCAAATGGGATAGTTTAAATTGATATAGGTTGTTGGGTGTCTCAAATCCACTTGAAATGTTGGAAATCCAATTTTACTATTGCACTTAGTTAAGAATATACCTATGAAATTTGGATAGTCGAGGTCATACTGACTTATAGTGCATGGGGAGTTTAAGAGGGAACTTCATAAATGACATTCCCAATTTCATAATGGATAGTTAGTTAGGGCCATACTCATTCCTAGACCAACAACAAATATTTATAAAATACAATAATGAAAAAGATAATTCAAACATTTGAATAAAAACTAATTATAAAGGATTAAAACAATATAAAAGTTTAAAATAAGTATTTAAACAACATAACTCTTAATAATACAACATAAAAAGATATTTACATATGGATAATAGACTAAATCTATATATTAGCAAGATGATGTAATAAAAATTTCTAAAATACACAACTTAAAAGAATGCATAAAGTATTTACAAACTTAACCAAATTCAAATGGGCTTGTGGCGTTATGAAAATTTAACTACTATATATAAAAGTGTGAAATAGATGAAAACTTAATTACAAGAAAAATTGTAAGAATATGTTCAAGGAGGTTTTAAAAAAATATATAGACAAGACTACTCATTACATGTATAAGAGTGTGTTAGGCAAAAATTGATAATTTATAAAGTATCCTAGAATATAGACCAAGGATAATAGGGAAAAATAATTTGGCAACAATTAAGACAAAATCAAACCAAATATGATTGTAATCCTAAGAACTAGATAAAAATTTAGGATTCTATTTACGTTTTTTTATAAGATGAATTAAAAATCTTAGAGGATGAATAATTAATGAGCCTTATTTAATAATTAAGTTAGTGGGTATATTAGGGTAATGAAAAGGGATAAGTAAAATTTAGTTCCATTAAGGATGATAGGGATAAGAGCCATTTAGAAGAATTGATTTTTTTTAGATTTGGATGTTAGAACAAAATATTATTTTAAGAGTAGATTATATTTTATACATTACTCTTTAATAGTTATCACCTTTGTACATTTACCATTAATCTACCACATTTTTAGACTCATATCTCTTTATTGTCAAAGCATATATCTTAAAACCACTATTAGGATAAGGTTCACATGGAAGGTGAGTCGACCAGATGGTAAGATGGTAATGATGAGAGATGAGGAAGAATTATGGATAGTAAAGTAGTGACGCAAAGGATTTATCCCAAATATGGGGTCTTCTAGATAGAGGATCAATAATTTAGGCCTTATTAGATATAGAATTGGTTTAGATGCATGATAATTATTTGATCATCAAGTTCATCTACATCTAGTGTGACCATTTTATATGTGCTTGATCTAAATTTGGTAATAATAACATAAGGCCCAATCGAATTTACTTCAAAATTTCCCTTCTTTTTGTGTTCAACATTAGTTTTTTTTTTCCTTAAGGACTATCTCACCAATTTCAAATTCTTATGACTAAATTTTTTTAAAATATTAGCCTTTGAGATTATTTTGATATGCTCTGACTTGACCAAGGCAATTTTGACACTTTTCATCCAATAATTCTAGTTTATGTAGCCACTTATTTATTTATTCATTATTTATTATGATGTCTCGCAAGGATATACATAATGAGGGGTGTTCAATTTCAAAAGAAAAGATTGCATCTATTCCTAATACCAAAGACTATGAAGTGGTCCCAGTAGGCATTTAGACAATCCTATGTGAGCAAATTACAAGATATTGTTGCAGATGCCATTTTCTTCCAACATCATTGACAATCTTCTTAAGTATTTTTATAAGCATTTTTTTTGTTGCTTCCACTTGGACATTGCCCTTTGTTAATAGTGTGTGGATAAATGTTAATAAATATGATATTGATTTCATAGCTCTTCAACTTCCTAATTCATAAATGATTTCAATTATCTGATATGATTTTTTATGGGATTCTGAAGTTGAAAATGATTTGATTAAAATTGAACTTAGATATTTGAAGGATTGTGGTGTATATGAGTTACATCACTTCCACCCTTTTAGTAAAATACATTGTGGTTTTAATAATGAAATTGTGCCCATCTGATGAGGTGGGAGTATTTATTTCAATAAGATGTAATCCCCGTACTGAAAAAGGCTTAAACTATTGGGCTATGGCATGTATGAGATTCCCATGCTTTTTAATTGAGGTAGTTTTTAGACTAAGACCTTTGAAATTAATTTTTTAAAGTTGTAAATTAAACAATTGAGAGTTTTTACAATTTTTCTCCCAATGTGTACAAAAGAAAAAGATTGGCTTAGCTTCACTAATTCTTGTGAATGATCTAACCTTTTAGAGAGGAGGAATATGCAAATAAAGCTCTTTCTGAAAAGTTTTACACCAAATTTGTTTTTTTTAAATTTATTTACTATTATTATTATTATTATTATTATTATTATTATTATTATTATTATTATTATTATTATTATTATTATTATTATTATTATTATTATTATTATTATTATTATTATTATTCCGTTTGTGGGTGACCAATTCAAAATAGGAAAAAATGAAGTGTCACAAATGATGTAAAAACTCTAAAAGTGTATGTCAGTTTAAAAATACATGCAAAGAAAGAAGAGTGCAAATGTGAATATAAATATAGAACAAGATTTGTGGTGTGTTTTATGTACCTATTGTTAAAAGTAATTTTTAGAGTTATATGGAAAGTGTATATTTGTTTTGAATATTTGAACCATAGACAAGCACGATGCAAGTTATATTTTATTTAAATTATCATCCTAAGTAATCCATCCATTCAGGGGACCCACCCATGCACTAAAACAATCAATGAATAGAAAATATCATTTGCAAACTCCATACAATTTGTGTTTTAAAAAATGGGTATAGTTCAATGTTATTCTTAAACTCTACTATTTAAAATTAAGTGTACTCATGTTATTCATTCATCATATTTCCTCTAAATTTTCTCTCCTTGTTTTATATTTTAATCAAACCATATAGATATATGTCAAACTATCTTCTAGAATTTTTCCCCCATACTTGCTTTACACAAAAATAATTTATAAAATATACATTTTTATAAAATTATAAGTGTTATCATTGTAACCTATTTTGGAGATTCAGAGTCTTTTATCAAACATAGGGATCGAGATGGAGTGATGAATCTATTTGTCCACATATATATTTCATATTTACTTATTAAAATTAGAAGAATGAGTGGATAATGTACCATAAAGATGTATTAATCAATGTGAATATATTATTTGTATTTATTGTTTCATATTTTATATTATTAACTTGTTTGATAAGTGGATATCTGATTAACTACATCAGTAAATTAACTTTCTAAAATAACCTTAAAACTTTATTTTGGAAGTTTAAATATCATATTTGTAGACCAAAAATATTATAATAAATAGACACACTCTACTATTTTTCTGTATTGTTCCTTTGAAAAATAGATACTAAAATCACGTTATATTAATTTTATTAATATAAATTAAATTAAAGTGCACAATATTTTTATTCTTTTTCTCCTAAATATTCATAAGACATTCTTTTTCTTTTGACATGTTTTCCTTCAATTCTAGATTGTTTCAAGGAAGTTTTTGGATATACACCACTTCAAATTTTTAAACTATTAATAGGTGGAATGTCTTTTTATGATTTTCATTTTGTATCTTTTTACATTGAAATCATGTTTATGTTGACCATTTATTTTCTATCATAACATTTCATAAGACCTATCAGCTTGTATATTTTCTCTATAATGAAATTTATTTCTTCATTAAAACTCCTTGTAGGAGGTGTAGCCCCTATGTTGTTTCCAATTATTATTATTTTTTAAGGTCTTTCTCAACCTCATTTAGTTTTATTTGCATTGAAAACCTGTTAGTTATGTCTCAAAACTAAAACTTACACCATTTTCCACTTTATTCCAATGTTATTTTCTAAGGTTTCCATGGTTTACATCTTCATACACCTCTTCAAACTTTAAAATTAATTATAAATCACAAATTTTTTTATCCAAATCTTTTCTTTGCATTCTTTTCCCATCTCCTCACTAATATTATCAATTTAAAATGTTTCAGTTAATGAAAAAAATTCTTCCATTTTTTAGTCTTATTGTTAATAATTATCAACTCTTTGATTAACATGTTGACAAAATTTTTAAAAAGTGTAAGATTCATCCAGAATAATAACACCATATGTCTCATTCAAATATATTTATGGATGAGGAACATAATGGCTAGATTTGGCTTCGTCTCTTATCTTTCCTCACAAATGTGGAGCATGATTTTTATCAGGGTTATGCATAAATAACTCCATTTTTTTAAGTTACTTTTGAGCTTGAATATTTTTCTTAAAATAATATTATATCCATGCCCTAAAGTACCTATACCCTCTAATCCTTTTTAAAAAAAATTTTGTTAGATTAAATTTTAGAAAATTCATGTCCTTGGTGATAAAGTATGTGAAATTGATTCTACATGTATAAAACATACACTGATTTAAGAAAAAACATTGGTATAAAAAATAGTAAGAGTTGGTTAAAAAAATATATAGGAAAGATGACGTCAACCATAAAATACAAAGCTTAAACTATTATTAAAATTTTCAAGACAAAAATTAAAATGTTTCACAACATAAATAAAATTCCCAAAATTCCAAATATTAGTTACTAAGCATAAATAAATTTACATAAACATACAATGCACATCGATCATTCCATGTGGCATAATTTTAAAAATAAATGATATTATTTTATGGGAAGTAAAAGTCTTGAATACATTCATATAGATATAAAATTTGAATTATGTATAAAACCAATATTGGGGGAAATTTAGCACAATAGAACTAGGCTGTAAAGATACGCTTTTTGAAAGTATTATTATATTAAACTTGTAAAAAAGTATAAGAAAGATGTAAATGAATAGGGAAGATAAAAATACATACCTATTATATAATAAATTTGTGTAATACATGTATCTATGTGACATATAACAAAAACTTATCTAATATTTCAAATTAAATCAAAAATTGTTTATTTTTTCTAGTTATCATATATATCAACAACACAAAATATAAACAAGGTTTATAATATTGTTTATTATTTCATTATTCATATTTACAAAAATATTTTTTATAAGAGTGATAACCAAGTTAATAAAATATACAAATAGTAAAATTAACTTAGCAAGACCTAGCTTTTCAAAAATAAAATGCATCCTTCTCAAAAGCTTTCAGAGATTTAAAAGAGAAAAACAAAGCATTCATTTTAAATTTCATTGCATTTTTTTAATTTGTAATTTTAATTAAAAATAAATATTTATTTTGTGATTTTTAAAAAATAAAATCCAATGTATCATCATAAAAACAAAATGGACCTTAGTTTGGCCTCTTAAATTTAATTTTGTCTACACCTCATTAAGCTAAATGATTCAAAAGTCCTGAGACTTATTTTTATGTTTATGTGGAATTTAAACCATGCCACCTCAAAAATTAAAATTGGCATTCATGAATATATTAATGTGTCAATTTTTTTATTCTAGTTTTAAACATCTCACGTGGTTGTATGGACCCATGGTTTTGATTACCATTCAAGGGGTCATTATGGTGCCATTTTGGAGTTCTGATTGATCGGTAATGGTAAAATCACCAAAAAAAAAAAAGAGTGGTCACAAAAATTTTACCATTTAAAATTTGGTTAATAATGTACAACCCACAAAATGAATACACCCAGTTCAAGGTGATGAGGCAATAATGCCTCATCACCCTACAATTATTACCCATCACCTCAAATTTAATTCTTTGATTATTACACTATTTAGTGTTGACCTTCATGCACCATCATCCCTTCTTCATTACCATTGGGCCATCATATTAGATTTGTGATGTTGTTGAAGGTAAAATGATATCAAGTGTTTGGCATATGGGATGATAGGAAGAATAACATTGAATACAAGACAACTTGTTGTTAGTTTCCATCATTGCATATAGATGAGGTTTTTTATACCTCACTAGGGTTATAACCCAAATAATTTAAAAAATTATAATATGGATTTAAATGTTTGTTGAAAATTTTAAAATAAAATGTTTACTTTCCATCATTTCTTGAATTCTTAAACTATAGTTGATTTTAGCGTAGTTGATTTATGAATCATTCAGAATGATTTATTTTGAATTACAAGTTTTAATGGAAACATAAGGTTTTTTATTAGTATGGGTTTATTCAATTTAATTTATCTTATGTAGAAATGAAAAAAATGTTTGTATGTATCAAGATTCACAAATGCACATTTTAGGAGAACTATGTCTATGTCCATTAGCATTTCTTAGCATGACCAATCCATGGATTTTGCTTAGCTATCATTGTTTATAGGGAAGGCATTTTATACCTCACTAAGGCTATGAGCCATAATATCATAGGGTTATTTAATATATTTTTTAATTTCTATTAAAAATAAATATATTTATCCATCTATGATTTATTTTGATGGTTCTTGGGATTACATCTACTCAGCATGAGCCTCACAATTTTTTTGTTTTAGTAATCTTTGTCTTTTTCTTATGAATTTTATGTAAATGGTTAAATATGTTTTTTTATTATTCTAGGTTATTATTTAAAAATAATTAAAACTTATATTTTATTTGGACATCATTTTTTACTTTTGGATGGTAGAGCCTGATCTTATTATAATGCCCAATTCCTAACATGGGAGGTCTGGGCAGGGGGCAATGCCCCCCACTAAGTTCACCATGGGGGTCTAGGTGTGTGAAAAATGTATTGTAACATATTGTGACTTCATATTAAATCTATACCATTCACTATTAGGTTGCAAATCTAATGGTAGAAATTATTTTGGTGCATTTTGCCCAAATTTGTAATCTTCCTTCATTATGAGGGCATTGTAATCATGATTGCACACTAAGTGCGAGTGAAGATAAAATTATAGTGGATGTATTTTAGGATTATTCCCTAATTTTTTGAACTAAGTATGAGAATAAATGGTTATTTTTGTGTGGATGTAGCCCATTTTCAGAGAACCACATTAAATTTGTTTTTCTCTTGTGTTGTGTTTTTTGTTTTTTGTTTTTTGTTTCATTAATATTGATCTATGTTTTATATTCCTAAAAATAATTATTAGAACCAAATGTATATTTGGTAGATAAAATTGTAGGAGAGAAGGGTTCCTAGTTTGAATGGGAGCAATGAAGGAGGAAAGCAAGTTTAAGGTCAAGAAGTCTATTGGCCAAAACTACCAACTATGGAAGATGAAAATGGAAGACTATCTATATCATAAGGATATTTTCATATCATTGGCTGAAATAGCAAATAAATCAGTGACTATGATGGATACATAATGGGAGGTTCTTGATTGAAAGACACTAATAACAATACGGTTGTGTTTGGCAACATTGATGGCCTTAAATATTTCAAAATAAAGGACAAAAATGAATGTGATAAATCCATTCGATAGATTGTATGAAAAAAATCAACCTACAACAAGGTAGTTCTTATGAAGCATTTATTTAATATGGAGATGTAAGAAGGTGGGTATGTTGTTGAACATTTAAATTAATTTCACATGGTCATAAATTATTTACGATATATAGAAGTTAACATTGATGATGAGTTTAGGGATATTTTGATTATATGATCATTGCTTGGAGGTGGAATGGCTTAGTCATGGTTGTGAGTAATTTTATCTTTGATTCAAACACTTTAATTTTTTATGATGTTATTACTATTATTCTTAACAAGAAAATGTGATGAAAAAGCATAGGTGAGACATCAAGTAATGTTTTGACTATGGGGAATATGAGAGGTCAAAAGGACAAATAAAATAGTCTAGAGAATCATGGGAAGTATATGAATGAAAGATCCAAATCTAGAAGAATGTTGTTGTGCTAGATTTGAAGGAAGAAATGACACCTAAATAAATATTGTTGGTTTTGAAAAGGAAAATAAGAAGGAAAAGAAGATAAAAATTAAAAAGTAAACGTAGAAAGTTATGTGTTTCAACATATTCTAATCATTTCATTAGATAATATTAATGATTTTTGGGATTTAGATTAAGGGCATTCATTTCAAGCTACACCCCATAGGAAATATTTTCAAGACTATGTTCAAGGTGATTTTGGACAAGTTTATCTCGGTGATGGTGAACCTTGTAAAATTATTTGAAAGGGTAAGATAAGGATAAAATTATAAAATAGATATAAATGGTTGATTAAAAATGTGAGGCATGTTCCTAAATTGAGAATAAATCTAATTTTAGCAGGGTAGTTGGGAAGTGAAGGTTGCATAGTTACATTTGCAAGAAAATCATGGAAGGTTACTAAAATATCATTGGTAATATAAACTGGACAAATGGTAGGAAAATTAAATTTATATATAGGTAATGTTGACTCTTAAATTTATTTATCTCCTACTTAGGAGGATATAAAATTATGGCAACACAGACTTGAACACATGAATTAGAAGGGGATGCAAGTTCTCTACTCAATGAATTTTTTTCTAGATTTAAAGAAGTTGAATTTGTATTTTTGTGAGCATTATGTGTATAGAAAATAGAAGTGAGTCAAATTTCTCAGAGTTGGGAAGATAAATAAGGATGAAAAATTAGATCTTATGCACACAAATTTATGTGTACTAGCTTAGGTATCATCCATTTGTATCTCTTTTTATTATGTTAGTTTTATTGATGATGCAACTATCAAAATTGGGTTTAATGCATATGAAAAAATATGATGTTTTGAATACTTTTATGCATTGGAAATCTCTGGTTGAGAATGAGAAATGAAATAAGTTGAAGTGTGTTAGATCATATAATGGATGTGAATATTACAACAAGTAATTGGATAATTATATGTCATCCCTTTAGATTCATAGATAGAAGATGGTTTCTAGAACACTAGAAGAAAATGATGTGTCATAATAGATGAGTATGACAATCATGGATTGTGCAAGGAGTATGATATTGCATGTAAGGTTACCCTTAGATTTTTTGATAGATGCTATGTATATTTTTTTTTACATAATAAATATAAGGATTTTAATTCCTTTAGATGGTAGCATTATAGGGGAAGCATAGAAAGGTATAAAGTTATACTATTCATTTTTAAAGACTTTCAGTTGTGAATCATTTTTCCATACTGATAAAGAAAATAAAAAAAAGCTTGAAGAAAAATCTTAGAAATATAATTTTATTGAATATGGATTTAATGATTTTTATTACTATTTGTGGGGCTTTTAAAATTAAAAAATCATTAGGAGTAGAGATGTGATCTTTAATGAGAAGTTTATATACAGAGATCAGTTACAGTGAAAGAAATAAGAAAATCCAAATATTTAGTATGTTCTACTTAATGAAATCATTGAAAATAAATTTCCAAAAGTGATAAAATATTATATGTACAATAACTAAAATAACAAAAAGTACCTCAAACTCATTAAAGTGTAGTTATAATATATACTAGAGTAAGTATAATCCCTAAACAATACTCTCCTTCAATTTATTATTTATTATTGATTGATGGTGGTGAGCTAGAAACCTATGAAGAAGCAATGCACATAGAAATTAGAAATAAGTGAGATCAAGGCATGAAAAATGAGATGGAATCCTTGGTACATAACCAAACGTGGGATTTATTTTAATTGCCTATAGGTAAAAGAGAATTGTAAAATAAATGGGTTTATATGTTCAAGGAAAAAGATAGAGGCAAAAAGAGATAAAAGGCTATACTTATTTTAACGGGGTTTACACAAAGAAAAGGTATAGAATTTGATGAAATATTTTCCCCTATTGTTAAAATGACTTCCATAAGAACTTTTTTAAGTTTTGTAAAGGTAGAATATTTACACCTTGAATAGTTAGATGTGAATAATATGTTCCTTCATGATGACTTTGAAGAGGAAATATATGTGGATTGACCATAGGAATACAGTGTTAATGGTAAGGAGAAAATGGTTCGCAAGTTGAAGAAGAGATTTTATGGCCTAAAGCAAGCTCCAAGGCAATGGTTGTTTAAATTTTACATGTTTATGATAGAACAAGGTTAGAGTATATACCATTTTGATCAGTATGTCTGTTTTAAGAGATTAGATAATCGCATATAATTTATATTTTTATTGCATGTATATGACATGATTGTTGTAGGCTATAACATGCATGATATAAATGATCTTAAAATAAAACTTGAAAATTCATTTTCTATGAAGGATTTGGGTGCTAAAAAACAAAACTTTGGTATGAAAATAACAAGAGATAGGGAAAATAGAAAATTGACATTGTGTCAATAAGAATACCTCAAGAAGGTGTTAGTTAGGTTCAATACGCAAGATGTAAAACTAGTGACTACACATTTGGGAAGGTAATTCAAATTAAAGTAAGAATAGAGTCCTAAAATAAAAAAATAAATCAATTACATGTCTAAAGTCCCTATCATTTAGCGTTTGGAAGTTTAATGTATGTTATGGTGTGCATGAGATAAGACATTGTTCATTCAATGGGAGTTATCAATTGGCTTACAAATAACCCAACAAAGGAGAATTGGGATGCATTCAAACAGATTCTTAGGTACTTGAGACGGACCACAAGATAGATAATTATTCTATAAAGGGTCATATGTTAACCTACAAGGATAGGTTGATGCAGACATGGTTGGATATTTAGATGGTAGGAGGCGCACCACAGGTTATGTATTCACTATTGAAGACATAACAACTAGATATATTTCAAAAATATATAAGTAGTCCCTTTGTCAACTATAAAGGAATAATATGTTTCAGCTATAAAATCAAGCAATGAAATGATATGGATACAATATTTGATGGAAATGTTGAGTTCAAATATGGAAGATATTAGGTTGTATGGTTGTATCCAGATGATGATTCATTTATCAAAGTAATAAACATTCCATTAAAGAAATAAACATATACAACTTAGGTATCACTTCATTCAATCAATTTTCGAGGAAGGTAAACTAAAGGTGGAAAACATCCTTACAAGATATAATCCTATAGATATATTAATAAAGGTAATAAAAAAAGAGAAGTTGGAAAGTTTTTAAACTTTAATAGGTCTTTAGGAATAACAAGGAGGATGATAAATATGTCACGGTTAAAGTTTAAATAAAATTCCAAGGAATAGTTGTAGTGGTGGAGTTGTAACAATCAGTCTCCAAGTGGGAGATTGTTGGATTGTAGAGCCTGATCTCATTATAATAGCCATCTCCTAAAAGGGAGGGTTGTTTGGGGGGGGAGGAACTAGACCTTCCTAAGCTCACCATAGGGATCCATGGGGGTGAAAAATTCATTGTAAAATATTATAATTTCATAGTAAATTTGGACCATTAATTATTAGGTCATAGATCTAATGGTCAAAATTATGTTGGTACATTTTTGCCCAAATATGTAAACCTCCTTTGATATGAGGGAATTGTAAACACTATGACACACTGAGTGTGAGTGAAGAAAAAATTTCACTGGATATATTACAAGTTTATCCCTTCATTTATTGGACTAAATAAGAGAACTGACTATTTCTATATAAATGTATCCCATTTAAGGTGAAGTAAATTAAATCTATATTTATCTTATGTTGTGTTGTATGCATTTTATTTATATCTTTATTTTATTAAAAAAAATTATGCATTATATATTCCTAACACTTACAAGTGAGGATTTTTAAAGAAAGGAAGTTTTTTTAGTATTATAGGTTTTATTTTATTATTCAAGATTTGATTGTTTATTTAAAAAAATGTCAATATGCAAATCATTCTATGATTTATTTAACGATAGTGAATGCAGTTTAATTTAGATTATTGATGTGTGAGTCACTCAAAATTAATGATTTTGGCTTCATAAATTTACCAACCATTTAAGGTTAATTTTTCAATAGATGATGTATGGTTGTAAATTTTGAGCTATAGATTCAATATACTATATATAGTAACTTAACCAAAAAGTTATTAAAAACATCAAAGGGAGATAATATGGAAAATATAAAATATTATAAGAAGATTATTACTATCATCTTACTTCTTTTATCTTACCTCTAAGATATTTAAATGGATTCTCCAAGGATTATTGTCTTTCTTGTTGGATTGATTGATAATGTTGTCTTCACTATCTCAACTAAGAACGAAAGGATTAATATCTTCTTAGATGCAAGGATAATGGGAATGAAATAGGAGTATGAAGGATAAGAGATCTTATATATACATTTAAAATCTACAAGGCTCTCAAGTTATTTACACATAGTATTATGATTAGTTATTTATAGGGTGGTGGGAAAAGATCAAAATGAATTTTACATTCATAAGAATTCTCTAGTTTTAGATAATTTTATAAAGATAGAAGAGGATGTAAATTTTTGAAGATTGTAGATATGATTAGAAGTTAATAAGGATTAATTTAAGTTCTTTAGGGAGATTTAAGGATGTAGGTGTGTAGGAGTGTCTATGAATAGGTTTCTTGGGCAAAGAGGTGGGAAACTAGGGGGCAGGTACAATATTTTAAATTAGCAAGTGCTTAATTAACGAGGTGGGATTTTTCGTTTAATGGGATGTTATTGGGATAATCAAGGGATTTATATAGCATGGGGGTGTAGGAAGGTGTACATGATAAAGGAAATATTAAATGAGGAATGTAATTTAATTATTTAATTAGGACTATCATTACAGGATTAATTTTAATAAATGATATAATTAGTGGAAAGGTTAGGGTGAGAAGATTTAGATGTATATATTTGACCCTCTTTGAAAGGGCATTAAAACTAAATAAGTGGGGAGTAATGGTACTTCAAATAAAAACTATTACCCTTTTGATGGAGTATGTGGATAGGAATGAACTGAATGGCAACTTGAAAAGACATCATGGGGCAAGGATCAAGATGATGAGGGGATGGAATGGTTCAGATGCTAGTTGAGATAATAATGATAAGATTGCCAAAGCATAAATGTGATGGAAAGAGGTTGCAGGTGTAAGACTAGTCCTGAGGGTGAACACACCTTAGCAATGATGATAAACCATATAAGATGAATATTATTTGAAATGTCTATGAATTTTTTTAAATTCATCTATGATTTATTATGATGGTTCTTGGGATTATATCTACTCATCATGAGCCTCACAAGTTTGTTTATTAATATTTGTCTTTCTCTTATAATTTTTTGTAAATGGTGAAATATGTCATTTTTTTAGTATTTTATGTTATTATTTCAAAATGATTAATCCTTAGATTTTATTTGGACATCGTTGCTTACTGTTAGATGCTGGAGTCTAATCTTATTATAATTCCCAATTGTTGACATGTGGGGTGTGGGGGAGTGGGGTGAAATACCCCATACTAAGGTCACCATGAGGGTTAAAAATTGATTGTAAAATATTGTGATGTCATTGTAAATTTGGACCATTCACAATTAGGTCACAAATCCAACGATAGAAATTATTTTGGTGCATTTTTCCATAATATGTAACCTTCCTTTGATATGAGGAAATTGTAACCATGGTGGCACACTGAGTGTGAGTGAAAAGGACATTATAATATATGTATTTCAAGTTTATTCCTTCATTTATTGAACTAAATAAGGGAAGAACTAGCTATTTCTATATGGACGTAGCCCATTTTGAGAGAACCACATTAATTTTGTGTTTATCTTGTGTTGTGTTTTTCATATTTTATTTTTGTATTTATTTTATTAATATTACTTGATGCTCTATATTCCTAATAATTTGTTTTAAAAATAAAGATTTATTTGGTAGCTAAAATCTTAGGAAGAGATGGTTCCTAGTTTGGATAGGAGCAATGGCAGAAGAAGGCAAGTTTAAGGTTGAGAATTTTAAAGGCCAAAACTACCAACTATGGAAGATAAAAATGGAGGACTACCTATATCATAAGGATATTTTCCTATCATAAGGATATTTTCCTATCATTAGGAAAAATAGAAGAAATGTTGGTGACTATGAAGGATAAATAATGGGAGGTTCTTGACTTAAAGGAACTAAGAACAATACGGCTATGCCTGATAACATCGATGGCCTTCAATTTTTCAATATAAAAGACAACAATAGATGTGATAAATTTATTGGATATGTTGTAAGAAAAACCTTCAACCTACAACAAGGTATTTATTATAAAGAATTTATTAAAAATGAAGATGTTAGAAGGTGGGTATGTAGCCAAACATTTAATTTAATTTAACATGGTCACAAATCATTTAAGCTCTATATGAGTAAACATTGAGGATAAGTTTAGGGATCTTTTGATTATGTGCTCATTTATAGAAAGCTAGAATGACTTGGTCATGGTTGTGAGTAATTTAATCTCTGATTCAAATGATTTAATGTTATATGATGTTATTGGCGTTATTCTTTATGAGAAAATGTGACAGAAATGAATAGGTGAGACATCAGGTAATGTTTTGAGTATGGAGAATAGGAGAGGAAAGCATGATAGATAAAATGGCTTGAGGAATCATGAGAAGTCTAAGAAGGACATATACAAATATAGAGGAATGTTGGTGTGCTAGATGTGTGGGAAACAAGGACTCCTAAAGAAATATTGTCGGTTTTGAAGAGGAAAAAAAGGAGAAGAACAAGAAGATAAATATCAGGAAGTAAATGTAGAATGTGATGTGTTGCAAGATATTTTAATCCTTTCATTAGATAATATTAATGATTCTTTGGTGTTATATTTAGTGGCTTCATTTCATGCTACACCCCATATGAAATATTTTCAAAGGAAATATTTTCAAGACTACGTTCAATTTTATTTTGGACAAGTTTATTTCATTGATGGTGAAACTTGTAAAATTGTCAGAAATGGTAAGATACAGATAAAATTATGGAATAGAAATAAATGGTTTATAAATAATGTGAGGCATGTTCTTGAATTCCAAATGAATATAATTTTAGGAGGGTGGTTTAGAAGTGAAGGTTACATAGTTACATTTGTAAAAAAATCATGGAAAGTTAGTATATCATCATTAGTAATATCATATGTATTAAAGGGAGGCACATTAAATTTATATATAGGTAATTTTGAATCTTATATTATTTATCTTCTATAGAAGAGGATATAAAATTATGGAACCACAGAATTGGGTACATGAGTGAGAAGGGGATGCAATTTTTCCACTAAAATATTTTGTTGCTAGATTTAGAGAGGGTGGATTTAGATTCTTTTTAGCACCCTATGTATCAAAAATAGAAGAGAGTCAAATTTATTAAAGTTGGGAACATAAATAAGGATGAAAAGTTAGATCTTTTGCACATAGATGTATGGTTATGGGCTAAGGTATCATCCATTTTTTGATCTTTTTATTATGTTAGTTTTATTGATGATGAACTATAAAAATTTGGGTTTATTACATATGAAAAAATCTAGTGTTTTTATTAATTTTATGAAATGGAAAGCTTATGTTGAGAATGAGATATAGGAAATAAGTTAAAGTGTTTGAGATCAAATAATGGAGGTGAATATTACAATAAAGAATTTGATAATTATGCGTCTTCCCATGGGATTAATAGATAGAAGATGGTTTCAAGAGTACCACAATAAAAATGATGTGTTAGAAAGGATAAATAGGACAATCATGGAGTGTGAAACAAGCATGAAATTGCATGCAAGGTTTCCATTATAGTTTTGGATATATGCTATCGATATTATTCTTCACTTAATAAACAAAAGGATTTTAATTATTTTGTATGGTGGAATTTTATACGAAGCATGGATAGGTATAAAGATAGGATATTCATTTTTAAAGACTTTCTGTTGTGAAGCATTTGTTGATATTGATAAATAAAATAGAACCAAGCTTGAATAAAAATCCAATTAATTTACTTTTATTAAAGATAGATTCAAATATTTTTGTTATTGTTTATGGGATTTTGAAAATCATAAAATCATTAGGAGTAGAGATGAAATGTTTGATGAGAGGGTTATGTATAGAGATCAGTTGCAACAAAAGAAATAGGAAAATCCAGATATAGAATATGTTATACTTGATGAAATCACTGAAAATAAAATTCCAAAAGTGATATAATGTTATACGTGTAACAACTACAATAATAACAAGTGCCTTAAATGAATGAAAGTGTAGTTATAATATCTACCATAGTAAGTAGACTCCCTGAACGGTACTCTCCTTCACTTTCTTATTTATTATTAATTGATTGTGGTGAACTAGAAACCTATGAACAAGAAATTCATGTAAAAACTGAAAACAAGGGAGAAAAAGGCATGAAAAATGAGATGGAATCCTTAGTACATAACAAAACATGGAACATGGTTCAGTTCCCTGTAGGTAAGAGACCATTGTAAAATAGATGGGTTTATAGGCTGAAGGAAGAAGATGGAGGAAAAAAGAGGTACATGGCCATACTTGTTTTAAAGGGATTTTCACAAAGAAAAGGTAAAGATTCTGATGAAATATTTTCACCAATTGTTAAAATGACTTTCATAATAACTATTTTAAGTTTTATATCAATAGAAGATGTGCACCTTGAATAGTTGGATGTGAAGACTATCTTCATTCACGGTTACTTGGAGGAGAAAATATATATGCAACAGTAATATGGATATCATGTTAAAGGTAAGGAGAAAATGGTGTGCAGGTTGAATAAGAGTTTGTATAGACTAAAGCAAGCTCCAAGGCAATGGAATTTGAAATTTGACATGTTTATCACACAACAAGGTTTTAGTACATGTCATTTTTTTGACTGTGTCTATTTCAAGAGATTAGGTAATGGCATATATATTATTTTATTATTGTGTTTAGATGACATTCTTGTTGTAGGGTCTGACATGCATGATATAAATGATCTCAAAGGAAAAATAGAAAATTTATTTTATATGAAGGATTTGTGTGTTGTAAAATAAATCCTTGGTATGAGAATAACAAGAGATATGAAAAATAGGAAAATGACATTAACACAATAAGAATAAATAAAGAAGGTGTTATTCAAGTTAAATACACAAAATGTAAAACTTTTGAGTACACATTTGGGAGGGAACTTCAAATTAAATAAATAATAGAGTCATAAAATGCATAAATAAATCAATTACCTGTCCAAAGTGCCCTATGATTTAGTAGTTTGAATTTTAATATATGTTATGGTGTGCCCGAGACAAGACATTGTGCATGCAGTGGGAGTTGTGAATAGTTGTACGAATAATCCAAGAAAGGAGAATTAGTATGCATTCAAGTGGATTCTCAAGTACTTAAGACCAATGATAGATAATTATACTATAAGGGATGAGATGTTAATCTATAAGGATATGTTTGTGCAGACATGGTTTGAGATTTAGATGGTAGGAGGAGCACCACATGTTATGTATTCACTATTGGTGACACAACAATTGGTTAGATTTAAAAAATATAGAAGTAGTTTATTTTTCAACTACAGAGCACAAAATGTTGCATCTATAGAAATAATCAAGGAGATGATATGGATGCAATGATTCATGGAAGAGTTGAGGTAAAATAGGAAATATTTTGGGTTTTATAGTGGTATCTAGAGTGTGAATCATTTAGAAAAGAACTAAGCATTCTAATTAAGAATAAACTATATACAACTTAGCTATCACTTCATTCATGTAGTTTAGGAGGATGGTCAACTAATGTTGGAAAATATCGATACAAGAAAGAATCCTACATATATACTAATAAAGGTAGTCATAAAGGGGAAGTTAGAAATTTGTTCAACTTCAATAGGTCTTCAGGAATAAAAAGGAAGATGAGAAACATGTCAAGGTTAAAGTTCAAGTAAAAGTCCAAGAAAGAGTTGTAGAGGTGGAGTTACAATAAGTGGTCTCCATGTGGGAGATTGTTGGATGGTGGAGCTTGGTCTTATGAAAATGCACAACTCCTGAAAGAGGGGGTGTGCCGAGTGGGGTAACTCCCCTCCCCACTAAGCTCACCATGGGGGTCCAAGGGAATGAGAAATGCATTATAATATATTATTATTTCATAGTAAATTTGGATCATTGACTATTAAATCATAGATCTAATGGTAGAAATTATGTTGGTGCATTTTATCCCTTATATGTAACCCTTCTTTGATATGAGGTCAATGTAAACATGGAGACACACTGAGTGTGAGTGAAGAAAAAATTGTAGTGGATGTATTACAGGTTTATCCCTTCATTTATTGGACTGAATAAGAGAAGAATTGATTATTTTTATGTGATTGTAGCGCATTTTGGGTAAAATAGGTTAAATATATATTTATCTTGTGTTGTGTTTAATGCATTTTATTTCTATCTTTATTTTATTAAAAATTTCTATGCATTTTATAATCCTAACACTTACGAGTGAGCTTTTTTCAAGAAAAAAAGCTTTTTTAGTATTTAAGGTTCTATTTTATTATTCAGGATTTGATTGCTTGTTTAAAAAAATGTAAATATGTGAATCATTATATGATTTCTTCAATGATAGTGAATGTAGTTTAATTTGGTGTTGTTGATGTGTGAGTCATTCATAATGAGTGATTTTGGCTTACAAAAATTACCAATTATTTAAGGTTAATTTTTTAATAGATGGTGTATGCTTGTAAATTTTAAGCTATGGATTCAATATACTATATATAGTAGCTTATCCCAAAATTTGCAAGAAGCATCAAAGGAAGATAATATGGAACCAATCAGAAATTATAATAATATTCTTTCTATCATCTTGCTTCTCTTATCTTCGCTCCAAGATCTTTAAATTAATTCTGCAAGATTATTGATTTGCTTATTTGATTGCTTGATAATGGTGGCTGAAAAATCTGAACTAAGCATGAAAGGATTAAAGGATTCTTGGATACAAAGGTAATGGGGATGAAATGAGGGTATGAAGGCTATGAGATATTATATATACCTTTAAAATCTATAAGGCTTTCAATTTAGTTCCACTTAGCTCTAAGATTAGTTATTTATAGGATGGTGGGAGTGGATTAAAATGAATATTACATTCATAAGAATTCTCTATTTTTAGAGAATTATATAAAGTTGGAGAAGGATCTAAATTTTACAAGTTTATAGATTTGATTAGGTGTTAATAGGGATTAATTTAGGGGTTTCAGGGAGGTCTAAGGATGTAGGTGTGTAGGAGAAGCTATGTATAGGTTGGCTTGGGCAAGGAGGTTGGGGAGTAGGGGTAGGTACAATATTTTGAATTTTATATTGGAAAGTGGTTAATTAATGGGTGGGATTAGTGATTTAATGGGATGTTATTGGGATAATAAGGGGATTAATATAGCATGGGGGTGTAGGAAGGTCTGAATGATGTAAAAAAATTTAAAATGGGGAATGCAATTTAATTATTTAATTAGGACTATCGCTATAGGATTAATTATAATAAACGTTATAATTAGTGAAATGGTTAGAGTGATGAGATTTAGATGTATACATTTGACCCTCTTTGCAAGGGCATTATGATTGAAGAAGTGGGGAGTGGTGGTCTTTCAAATAAAAGCTATTAACCCCTTAATGGGGTATGCGGATAGGTATGAACTGAATGGCCACTCAAAAAGACATCATGGGGTGAGGATCAAGATGATGAGAGGATGGAATGCTCCATATTATAGGTTAGATAATAGTGATAAGATGCCCCAATCATAAATGTGAGGGAAAGAGTTTGCAGGTGTAAGACTATTCCTAAGGGTGAACCCACCTTAGAAATGATGATTAAACTTATAAGATGAGTCCTAGGAAAAGACTAATGTTGAGGAGAGAGGCAAGTATATTCATTGTATAAGATGAATAATATTGAGACAAAGACATATGTTCAAGAAATGGATTGATAAATAAGTCCACAGGCTGTTGACAATTCTCATGTAAGGGAGAGCTATAGGATGAGAAAAAGATAAAGGATATGTGGTTTATGATGATAAATAGATTTTATATGAAGATAATGTCTCAACATGATTTAATATATTGGAGTGACCATGGGATGAAAGAATGGGAATTAGTGTCTAATCTATATTTGGTCACTAGAAAGTGGCCAAGTGCTACCCACACAGTCTAAAAATACCTCAGGATGATGTAGTTTTGACTCAAGATGTTAGATAGGGAGTGGATAAATATAAGACTATAGCTATAAAAATGATTACAATGACATGTAGGATGGAGACTACTTATTGGAAATCTCATTAAATGATGGATAAATGGACATGTGAATCAAAATGAGTTATTTGGATAAATGAGTACGGTTGACGTGGACTAAAATAGGGTAAAAGGTGAAAAGACTAGGGTTATGGGGGGTTAAGTAGAAAGTTTTGGGGTAAAAGAAGAAATTTTGAATCTTGGATTTTGTAATATTTTACTTTAGAGGTATCAGGAATGGATTACATTCCCACATGCTTCTCACCATAGATAAAGAGCTTGTGAGTTCCAATGACCAACTGAGGTAGGACAAGTAGTAGGTACCTGATCTTAGTTTGTCATATTGTACTTTAAATATATTTTTAAAGGTATTAAAGAGGTGTAAATTTGAATGACACAAAATCACAACTATTGTTATTGCCCATAGTTAGAGTTTTATTCATGTAATTTGGAGCAATGCACTTGTTACCCATGGTTTTGAAAAATCATTTTTAGCAAATTGTGGTTTTATAAAACCCTCACAGGTGAACTATAGTTTTAAAATACCGCAAAGGGTGACTTAAGGTTTCTTAAATACTTAGGTGGTGAGTAGTAATCTTGAAAAACTAAAAGAAGAGGAGTGATTTTCCCAAAATCGTAAGTTAGGGTTAGGAGCTAGAAGTGATTTTACTAAATATTATTTTCAAGACTTAGTTGGGTAAGGGAATAAGATGGTAATAGGTATATGTCTAGGTATAATAGGTATGGATAGGTAGGGTAGGTATGGGATATGAAAAATTTAGGTTAGGGTATCAATTTGTAGTGATTAAGGCTAATGGGTTTGGTGGTGTTAGAAGATTTAGATGCGATATCATCTAGACTATGATGACTACGAGTATTACATAAGATACACAAACTGAGGTTGGTTGATATTAGAGTAATAGAGATGAATGGTGTATATTATATTAGCATGATGTCATTCATTTAGATAAACTACACTCTCATCATTGTGTTAGTGGAGAGATCACACTCTAGGTTAAGCAATTTTCACTTCATCATAGGAGAGATGACAATGACTTCAGAGGATGTGTGACACATTTTATGATTACCTATGAGAGGATATGTGATCCTTTGGAGGTCATGGGAATGGAACATGCCTATACAATGGCTGTGTGGACATATCTAGGTCAAATTTTATGATTCATGCATTGACATTAATAGGGCCTTGATAGATGATAATATTGAAAGGTTAGCCATAGTATTCATGTTACTTATTACTATCATATTATTACCAAATAAGAGTGGTCAGTGGTTTCATCTAGGTTTATGGGATGTAGTGGTAGATATGGTGCATGATTATCCAGTTTTTTCATGGGGACCTATTATGTTTGGATAACTAAATAGGGAGCTTCATATGGGGGTATATAGAAGAGTGGTGAGTTTCTAACCCTCATTATTGAGACAAATATATTGTTAGGAGAATGTGGCAATCAAGAGATCACTAGGTACATGAGCAGTTCATAATCTTGATCATTTACAAGTGTTTAGATGGTATATCATTTTGGGAGTGAAGAGAGCTCATGTATACGATACAAGATTTTATAATTAGGTATTAGATAGTTTGATCAAGGACTAGATTATTTTGATTCCATACATGATGGTATAGTGGGGATGGGAAGAGGATACAAACTATACTTATATACTAACAAAGTATTATTTGATAGGGCATCATGATTAAAACATATAGCGATATCATTCTAATATAGTGCAAAGATAGCTTTTACATTAGTAGGATCTCCTATGAGAGGATAATTTATTTCCCATGAGTGATAGAGTGAGGCATGAGTAGGGGTATACAGTTCAGAAGGCATTGGCATAGGTAGATGATGATAACATAGTTCCTATAGTGTATGATTATTAGATATCTATAAAAGATCATGGAATTACTATAGATTATACAAGAGGTGGAAATAGAGATTTTCAAAGATATTATTGAGACCAACACAGTTGATAAGAGGAAAGAGGTAGTATGAAGGCTTTTATAGGCATAGGAATGTTTGATGATATGATAGGCTATAACTATAGGCTAAGACATATGGTGGGTATGATGGTCATGATAGGACTGATAAGGATTAGATGGTTACTTATGGGGGTGATTAGGGTGTAGCCAAGGGTGATTAAGGTGTGGGTAAGGGGGGGATCATGGAGTGAGAGGGAAAGGAACTTATGTTGTGGGACCTTCTAGTCCACCTATTAGTGTGGAAAACTAGGAATATATTTGTTGTCTTCATTATGAGCTGAGGATGAGGGTGGTTTAGGTGGTCAAGATCAGTGCTGAGAGAAACAATTATTTCCTAGAGTTGGTTGGGATAGATTAGAACCACAATATTAGCTCACCTGACCACATGGTTGGGATATATTAGAACAATAAATGCATAGATAGTAGCTCTATATGGTAAGATAGATCAGATTTAGTATAGAGATATATAGATAACAATCCTATATGGTTAGACATGTTAGATTTAGGGTATAAATGAAAATATAACATCCCTACAAGGTTAGGTAGGTTAGATTCAGACTCAATTTGGCTAATGAGAGTTAGAGTTACAAGTATCTAAGGATACCTAGGATGAGGGGGACACACTATTAAAGAGACACGGCTTAGGAGATGTGATAGTTAAAATACCAGGTCTGACTAGAGAGGCCTAGTACTATAGGGGTCTTTACAAGGGTGTGGTGTTAATAGATCAGTGGGTTCCATCTTATAGGGCCAAAATTACTCATTATGTACATCAATTAGCTAGGAGACAAGTAGAACTATCATGATCTAGGTATGATGTGAAATTTTTAATATATTTGACATGCATTTCATACTTACCACATTAATGCCCATAATTATTATATTATGTATATTTTTTATAGGACTCATGGACATTTATGTGATTATGATGAGATTTATTGTGGTATATGGCATGGTTATGTATATTTTGCATATGTGATTATGATTTATTTATTATATTAGATATTGGATTTGATTGCTTACAAGTAGGAGATTGTTAGATTTGTATGTGATGTGGATGTTAGGATTTACTTACATGTATATAAATGATTTATGATTATGTATTTTATGGGTGTTATTTAATTTAATGTATATGATTATCTGGATGCCTTTTAGTTTCATTTATATGATGATTTGGATGCAATGGTTTTTAGATAGATGATATGGTGTTAGGTTTTAATCGATATGTCTTATTAAATGTATTAAATGATATAATATGATATTATAATGAAATGTAATGTGTTATAACTTGTGGCATGTGTTAAGATTTACGTATGCAATCCATTAGTGAGATAACGATATGTTTCATAAATTGATAATAGGTAAACCCTCTTGCAACAAGGAGGTGGATGGATTGGTTATTAGGTTAGGGTGGTCAAATGGGATAGTTTAAAGCTTAGGTGATATAAGTTTTGCAATGTCTCGAATCCACTTGAAATGTTGGAAATATAGTTTTACTATTGAACTTAGTTAAGAATGTACCTATGACATTTGGATAGTCGAGGTCACATTGAGTTATAATACATGGGGAGTTTGAGAGGTAACTTTGTTAATGACATTCCCAATTTCATAATGGATAGTCAATTGGGGGCAGCCTAATTCCCATACCAAAAGCAAATATTTACAAAATACAATAATTAAAAAGATAATTCAAACATTTACATACAAACTAATTACAAAGGATTAAAACAACATAAAATATTACAATAAGTATTTACACAACATAACTAGTAATAAGAAAACTTAATTATGACATAAAAAAAATATTTACATATGGACAATAGATTAAATTTATATACTAACAAGATGATGTAATAAAAATTTCTAAAAAACACAACATAAAAGGATGTATAAAGTATTTACAATGTTAACTAAAGTAGAATAGACTTGTGACCTAATTAATATTTAACTACTGTGTATAAAATTACCCAATGGATTAAAATTTATTTACAAGAAAAATGATAACAATATGTCCAAGAAACTTCATTAAATAAATATAGACAAGACTACTCATTACATGGATAAGAGAGTGTTAGGCCAAAATGGATAATTTAGAAAGTATCTTGGATTATTGACCATGGATAATAGGGAATAATAATCTGGAAACAATTAATACAAGATCAAACTAGATATGAATATAATCCCATGAACCAAATAAAAACATAGGGTTCTATTTACATTTTGTTATAAAATGAGTTATACATCTTGGAGGAGGAATAAGCAACGAGCCTTACTTAATAATGATGTTAGTGGGTGTAGGATGGTATATGCTTAGGGTAATGAAAAGAGATAAGTAAAATTTGGTTCCATTAAGGATGATACAGAGAAGAGCCATCTAGAAGAATTGATTTTTTCTAGATTTACATGGTAGAAGAAAATATTGTTTTCAAAGTGGATTATATATTCCAAATGACTCTTTAATAGTTATCACCTATATACTTTTAACATTAATCTAACCCTTTTTGAGACTCATCTCTTTCTTTTCAAATCATATATCTTAAAAACACCATTAGGATTAGGTTAATATGGAAGGTGAGTGGACAAGATGGTAAGATGGTAATGATGAGAGATGAAGAAGAATGATAGATAGTAAAGTAGTGATGCAAAGGAGTTCTACCAAAAATTTTAGGTCTTATTACATATAGAATTATTTTATATGCATGATATTTATTAGCTCGTCAAGATCATCTACATCTAGATTGACCATTTTATATGCCCTTTATCCAAATTTAGTAATAATAACATAAGGCCCAATCTAATTTACTTCAAAATTTCCCTTATTTTTGCATTTAACATTGGTGTTATTTTTTTCCTTAAGGACTAGGACACCAATTTCAAATTCTCAGGACTGAATTTTATTACAATATTTGCCTTTGAGCTTATTTTGATATTCTTTAAGGTGATCAAGGGCATTTTGACAATTTTTATCCAATAATTATAAATCATGTAGCCACTCATTTCTATAATCAATGTTTATTATGATGGCCTTCAAGGATATACATAATGAAGGGCGTTCAATTAAAACTAAAAAGATTGCATCTATTCCAAATTCCTAAGAGTATGGAGTGGTCCCAATAGGCATCAAACGCTGCTTCTATATGAGCAAAGTATAGGATATAGTTATGGATGCCATTTTATTCCAACATCATTGACAATTTTATTAAGTATGTTTATAATCCTTTTGTTTGTTACTTATACTAAGCCATTGCCCTAGGGTAATAGTGTGTGGATAAATGTTAATCAATATGATATCAATTGCACAAGTATTCCACTTCCTGGTCTGTAAATGATTTTCCATTATCTGATATGATTTTGGATGGGATTCTAAACTGGAAAATTATTTGATTAAAATTGAACTTCGATATTTGAAGGCCTGTGGTGTATATTAGTGGAATAACTTCCACCCTTTTTGTAAAATACTTTGTGGTTTTGATAATGAAATTTTTTCCATTGGATGAGGTATGAATATTTAATCCAATAAGATATAATTCCCATACTAAAAAAGGCCACGGGTTCATTATAAGTTTACGCTCTTGGACTAAGGCATGTATGAGATTTCCATGATTTTTAATTAAGGTATTTTTTAGACCAAGACCTTTGAAATTAATTTTTTTAATTTGTCAAACAAATGATTTAGAGTTTTTAAATTTTATATGCTAACATGTACAAAATAAAAATATTTGTTTAGCTTCCCAAATTCTTGTGAATTATCTAATTTTTTATAAAGGAGGAATATAAAAATGAAGCTCTTTATGAAATGTTTTAGACAATTTTTTTTTTTGTTTGTTTGTGGGTGACCCATTCAAAATAGGAAAAAATGAAGTATTAGACATGATTTAAAACATTTGAAAGAACATGTCAGTTTAAAAATATATGCATAGAAGGAAGAGTGAAAATGTGAATATAAACATAGAAAAAGATATGTGGTGTGATTGTTGTACCTATTTTTAAAAATAATATTTATATTTATATGGACAAAGTATTTTTGTTTTGAATATTTGAAGTGTAGACAAGCCCTGTGCAAGTTGTATTTTACTTCAATTATCATCCTAACCAATCCATCCACTCAGGGGACCCACCCATGCACTAAAACAAGCAATGAATAGAAAATGTCATTTGTAAACATTGTATAATTTTTGATTTAAAAAAAGGGGCACAGTCCAATGTTATTCTTAAACTCTACTATTTCAAATTAAGTGTACTCACGTTATTCATTCATCATATTCCCTCTAAATATTATCTCCTTGTTTTATATTTTAATCAAAACTTATAGATATATTTCAAAATATCTTCTAGAAAATTTCCCCCATGCTTTACACAAAAATAAATTTAAAAAAATACATTTGTACAAAATTATAAGTGTTATCATTGTAACCTATTTTGTAAATTCATAGTCTTTTATCAGTCATAGGGATGGAGATGGAATGATGAATCTATTTTTCCATGTATATATTTCATATTTCATCATTATAAGTAGAAGAATGAGTGTATAGTGTAACGTAAAGATGTATTGAGCAATGTTGATAGATCGTTTATATTTATTGTTTCATATTTTATATTCTTAACTTGTTTTCTAAGTGAATATATAATTAACTACATCACTAAATTAACTTTCTAAAATAGCCATAAAACTTTGTTGTGGAAATTTGAACATCATATTTCTAGACCAAAAATATTATAATAAATAGACCCACTGTACTATTTTTTTATATTGCTCCTTTGAACAATAGCTACTAAAATTGCATCATAATACTTTTTTTAATATAAATTAAATAAAAGTGTAGGTTATAAACAAGGGCCACATAGTGACTAGTACCTATCTTTAAATTTGATAGCGCATTGTATTTTTTTATTTATTTTATTGAAATCAAAATATTATCATGAGATATACACATACCTCCATGTAGCAGTCATCCCTATATTTATATTATAAGTTGTTTAAAATTGAGTTTTCATGTAAATTTGCAATATAAACTCACTACACTAGTAAATATTTAATATGTGAATGGAGTTTAATTTTTAACCTATATATTTAAATATAATACTAAAATAAGCCTTTTTCCCACTAAATAATGTTGCGTTCTAATTAAAATCCTATAATTTAAAAAAAAAGTGCTTCAAATTATAGTTTTCATAATTAAACATTTCATGTCAGTTAAATAGAAAATTAATGACTAATTTTGAATGCTGACATGGACTGAAGTCCTTAACTAGTTAATGTGCATATTGCTCAGTTACATCAGCATAGCATTTTTTTCCAACGTTTCCTATTTGGCTCATGTGTGGAGTCAAACTATAGTCCTATGCACATGTATGATGAAAATTTTTAGAACTTGGATAAAGCATGCTATAATGATGTTAGAAGACATAAATCCCATGGGATTTATCAGTACCACCTCTTCATGTCATGTTATAACTAGTGCCAAAAATAATAAAATCAATGCCTTCACATTTAATTAAAAATTTGAGAAGGAAAATTTAGTGGGAAATTGTTTTTAGTATATATAAATATGATCCTAATCTATACGTGCATGACCACATAAAAAATACTATTTGATTTTCTAATTTTAACTCTACTTTAAATTATATGTTGTGTATTTGATGGCACACATATTAATTTATCATATTCCCGTGAAAAATATTATACTCCTACAAACTATTTAAACCAACACCATTTTTAATGTGTTTTATTGCAAGGAATCTATAATGCATTAAAAAATATTTTAAGATGCGTGTGTTAATGTTCATGGTGGTGTTCATGATGCTAATCATTTGAATTGTTCTAAAATAAAAAATAATACAAAAATAGATAAGTGTTATCATTTTAAAAATTCCAAATTGAATCAAGCACTATTTTTCCACAATTAATTGGAGATTCTACTTATCCAATTTCTCCCTACTTACTAAAGTTATATATTAATAGTCTCTTCCCAATGTAGAATCCTTTTGAAAAATACTTATCTAGAGGGTGTGTGAAGATTGATAATTCATTTGGTATAGTAAAATGGAGATGGAGACTTTTTCAAGATGTATGCGTAGAGTTAGAAAAAGTGCCCAAAATCATAGTGGTGAGTTATGTGCTTCATTTTTTTTTACAAATGAATAATATAGATGAGCCACACAAATAATTAAATTTATATTTTAATTCTAAGACTGAATTTTGTACTCAAGGAATGGGAAGAGATCAACAAAAATCACAAAGATACATTATATTTGTTGAATGGAAAATAAAATATAATACTATTTTTGTTATCTATTGTATAAATTTTTTGAAGTTATGAAGTAGATATAATATGTAATTATTTTATGTATGTGAATCAAGTGTAGTGTTTTGCATGTAAAAAATACTATTTTTAATTTAATGTTGCACATACAATATATTCTCCATTTGTTTTCCCTCTTATTCCAGTCCTACATGGTCAAGTTTTAATCTAGCTTCCTCAATTTATTTCATTTTCTAAGTAAATGGTGCAAGATATTTATGATTTTTCTCCCAAATATTCATAGGACATTAACTTTCCTTTTACAATTTTTCCCTCAACTGTAGATTTATTGAAGGAAGTATCTGGGTATGGACCACTTCAATTATTTCAAATATTAATAGGTGGAATTTATTTATATGATTTTCCTTTTTTATATTTTTACATTGAAATAATGCTTAGATTGACCCATTATTTTCTATCATAACCTTTCATAAGACCAATCAGGTTGTAAGTTTTCACAATAATGAGATTTATTTCTTCATAAAAACTCAATGTTGAAGGTGTAGCCTTTACGGTGTTTCCAATTATTATTGTTTTTAAGTTCTTTCTCAACCTAGTTCACTTGTATTTACATTGAATTTCGGTTAATTATATTTCACAACTAAAATTTACAACATTTTACACTTTATTCCAATGTAATTTTCCAAGTTTTCCATGGTTTACATCTTCATAAACGTCATCAAACTTTAAAATTAATGGTAAATCACAACATGTTTTGGCCAAATATTCTCTTTGCAATCTTTTTCCATCTCCTCATTAGTATTATCGATTTCAAATGTTTGGGTTAATGAAATAATTTCTTCCATTTTTCTCTATTAGCATGTTGGCAAAAAATTGAAAAACTGTAAGATTCATCCACATTAATAACACCATATATCTCATTTAATTCTATTTTTGGATCAGGAACATAATGGTTAGATTTGGCTCTATCTCTTATCTTTCCTCACAACTGTGGAGCATGATTTTTATCATGTTTATGCATAAAGAACTCGATTATTTTGAAATTAATTTTTAACTTGAATATTTTTCATAAAATAATATTCTATCCATACCCTATAGTATTGATACCCTCCAATCCTTTGTAATATAAATGTTTCTTAAATTAAGTTGTAGAAAAATCATGTTCTTTAAGATAAAATATGTGAAATTGATTCTACATGTATAAAACTTACACTGATTTAAGAAAAAACATTGGTAAAAAGAATAGTAAGAGTTGGTTAAAGGAATATATAAGGAAGATGACGTCAACCATAAAATACAAAGCATAAACATACAATTCCATATATTAGCTATTAAGAATAAATAAATTTACATAAACATACAATTCACTTCGATCATTTCACTTTAATTATTTAACCTAAAATGGGGTATAGTTTTAAAAACAAATGATATTATTATATGGAAAATAGAAATCTTGAATACATTCATACAAATATAAAATTTGAAATATGTATAAAATGAATATTGGGAAAAAATAAGCACAATAGAACCACATTGTAAAGATATGCTTTTTGAAATTATTATTATATTAAACTTGTAAGAAAGTATAAGGAAAGTTCTAAACGAGAAGGCCAAATAGAAATAAATACCTCTTATATAATAAATTTATGTAATTCATGTATCTATGTGACATATAAACAAAGCTTATCTAATATTTCAAATTAATTTTTTTTTAAAAGTTATCATATATATCAAAAACATTAAATTAAAAAGAAAGGTTTATAATCTTGTTTATTATTTTGTTATTCATATTTACAAACATACTTTTCTAAGAGTGATTACTAAGTTAATAAAATATACAAGTAGTAAAATTAACTTGACAGGACTTGGCTTTTAAAAAATCAAATACATCCTTCCCAAAAGCTTTTGGAGATTAAAAAGTGTAAAACAAAGCATTAATATTAATTTTTCTTCCAAATTTCTTATTTGTCACTTTACTTAAAAATAAATACGTATTTAGTGATTTGCTTAAAATAAAATAAAATTTATCATCATAGAAAAAACAAAAGGACCTTAATTTGCTCTCTTCAATTTTAGTTTGTCTATCCCTCATTTAGGGAGAGGACTCAAAATTATGTAGAATTAACTTTATGTTTATGTGGTATGTAACCATGCCACATCAACACGTAAAATTGACATTGAGGGATATATTAATGTGCCAAATTTTTTGTTCTTGGTTTAGACATCTGACATGGTAGTATGGACCCATGGTTTTGATTCCTATGCAAGGGGTTATTATGGTGCCATTTTGCAGGGGTTAATATGTTTCCATCAACACATAAAATCACCAAAAATATCATTGTGGGCACCAAAATTTGACCATTTAAACTTTGGTTAATAACACACAACCCACAAAATCAATACACCTAGTTGAAGGTGATGAGGCATTAACACCTCATCACCCTACAGTTATTACCCATCACCTAGAATTTAATTATTTGATCATTACAGTATTTAATGTTGACCTTCATGTACCATCATATCTTATTCATTCCCATTGGGCCATATCATTGCATGTGTGATGTTGTTTAAGGGAAGATTATATCAAGTGTTTGTCATATGGGATGATAGGAAGAATAGTAGTGACTACAAGAATACTTATTTTTAGTTGCCATCACTGCATATAGATGAGTTTTTCATACCTCATTAGGGTTATAACCCAAATCATTTAAAAAATTATATTATGGATTCAAACGTTTGACGACAATTTAAAAAAAAATTCAGTTGTCATCATTTCTTGAATTCTTAAACTATAGTTGATTTCAATGTAGTTAATCTATGAATCATTTGAAATGATTTATTTTGACTTACAAGTTTTACTAGAAACGTAAGGATTTTTATTATTATGGGTTTATTTATTTTATCTTATACAAAAATTACAAATTGGGTACACGTCTGAGGATTCAAAAATGAACATTTTAAGAGACCCATGTCTATATCCACTAGAGTTTTTTAGCATGACCAATCCATGGATTTTTCTTAGCTATCATTGTTTACAGGTGAGGTATTTCTTACCTCACTAAGTCTATGAGACATAATGTCATAGGGTTTATAAATATTTTTTTACAATTTGTATTAAAAAATAATTTATCCATCAGTGATTTATTTTGATGGTTCTTGGGATTACATATACTCATCACGAGCCTCATGGTTAATTTATTTTATTAATCTTTTTCTTTTTATTATGAATTTTTTGTGAATGGTAAAATGTGTTTTGTTAGTATTCTAGGTTATTATTTCAAAATAATTAAGCCTTAGATTTTAATTAGACATCATTGATTACTATTAGATGGTGGAGCCTGATCTTATTATAATTCCCAGTTCCTAACATGGGAGGTGTGGGTGTGGAGAAATTCTCCCCACTAAGGTCACCATGGGGGACCAGGTGGATCAAAAACGTATTGTAACATATTGTGACTTCATAGTAAATCCGGACCATTCACTAATAGGTTGCAAATCTAAAGGTAAAAATTATTTTGATGCATTTTGGCCTATCATGTAACCCTCCTTTGATGTGAGGGCATTGTTAACATGGAAGCACACTAATAATGAGTGAAGAATACATTATAATGGATGTATTGGAAGTTTATTCCTTCATTTTTTGAACTAAGTAAGAGAAGAACTTGTTATTTTTGTGTGGACATAGCCCATTTTGGGAGAACCACATTAAACATATTTTTCTTTTATGTTTTTTTTTTGTATTTTATTTTCATATTTATTTTATTAATATTTCTATATGTTTTAGATTCATAAAAAAAGGTATCAGAGCCAAAGGTTTATTTCGTAGATAAAATTGCATGAAAAAAGGGTTATTGGTCTGATTGGGAGCAATGATGAAAGCAGGCAGGTTTAAGGTCGAGAAGTCTAGTGGCCAAAACTACCAGCTATGAAAGGTGAAAATGGAGGACTATCTATATAATAATTATGTTTTTCAATCATTCAGATAAATAATAAAGAATTTAGTGTCTATGAAGGAAAAATAATGGGAGGTTCTTGACTGAAAGGCACTACAAAGAATATGGTCATGCCTAGCAATGTCAACGGCCTTCAAAATTTCAAAATAAAAGGTAACAATAGATGTGATAAAGGTATTGGATAGATTGTATGAAAAACCTTCAACCTACAACAAATTAGTTCTTACGAAGCATTTATTTAATATGGAGATGTTTTAAGGTGGGTATATTATTGAATATTTAAATGAATTTAACACAGCCACAAATCATATAAGATCTGTAGGAGTTAACATTGGTGATGACTTTAGGGATATTTTTATTCTATGCTCATTGCTAGAAAGATGGAATGGCTTATTCATGGTTATGATTAATTTGATCTCTGATTCAAAAAAATTAAATTTTTATGATGTTATTACTGCTATTCTTAATGAGAAAATATGATGAAAAAGCAAAGGTAAGATATCAGGGAATGTTTTAAATATGGAGAATAGGAGAATTCAAAATGATAGATAAAATATCCTAGGGAATCATGGTAAGTCTAAGAAGGGCAAATCCAAATCTAGAAGAATGTTGGTGTGTTAGATTTATGGGAAGAAAGGACACTAGAAGAAATATTGTTGGTTTTTTAAAGGAAAACAAGGACAAGGAAAACAAGATAAAACTCTAAAATTAAATGTAGAAGGTGATGTGTTTCAAGATATTTTAATCCTTTCATTGGATAATATTAATTATTTTTTGGATTTAGATTCAGGGGCTTCCTTTTATGCTACACTCCATAGGAAATATTTTTAAGACTATGTTCAAGGTGATTTTCAACAAGTTTATTTCAATGATGGTGAACCTTGTAAAATTATAAGAAAGGATAAGTTACATATAAAAATAAAAAATATAAATAAATGGTTTCTTGAAAATGTGAGGCATGTTCCTAAATTGATAGTAAATCTAATTTTATCAAGGTAGTTGGGAAGTGAAGCTTGCATAGTTACATTTGCTGAAACTTCGTGGAAGGTCACTAAGGGATCATTGGTAATATCAAAATGATAAAACGTAGCTGCATTAAATTTATATACAAGTAATGTTGAATATTTCATTATTTTATTTCCTATAGAAGAGGATATAAAATTATGGCACATCAGACTTAGGCACATGAGTGAGAAGGGGATGCAAGTTCTTCACTCAAAGAATATGTTTTTAGATTTAAAGAAGATGGATTCATATTTTTATGAGCACTACATGTATGGAAAATAGAAGAGAGTTAGATTTATCAAAGTTAGGAAGATAAAGAGTAATGAAAAGTTAGATGTTGTGTACATAGGTGTATAGGTACTAGCTCAGGTATCATCTATCTGTGGCTCTTCTTATTATGTTAGTTTTATTGGTGATGCAACTAGAAAAAATTGAGTTTATTGCATATAAAAAAATATGATGTCTTTAATAATTTTATGAAAGGGAAAGATTTGGTTGAGAATGAGAAATGAAATAAGTTCAAGTGTGCTAGATTAGATATGAAGCTGAATATTACAATAAGGAATTTAATAATTATGGGTCATTGCATGGGATTATTAGACATAAGATGGTTTCGAGAACACCATTCAAAATTGATGTGTCAGAATGGATGAACATGACAATCATGGAGTGTGTAAGGAGCATGATATTACATGTAATGTTGCCCTTACAGTTGGACAAATGTTATGCATATTGTTATTTACTTAATAAATAGAAGTATTTTAATTCTTTTAAATGGTAGCATTCTAAGGGAAGCATGGATAAGTATAAAGGTAGACTATTCATCTTTAAATACTTATGGTTGTGAATCATTTTTCCATATTGATAGAGAAAATAGAACCAAACTTGAAGAAAAATATAAAAAATGTACTTTTATTGAAAATGGATTTAATGACATTTGTTACTATTTGTGTGATTTTGAAATTACAAAATCATTAGGAGTAGAGATGCGATCTTTAAGGAGAAGTTTATATATAGAGATCAGTTATAGTGAAAGAAAAAAGATAATCTAAATATGGAATATGTTGTATTTGATCAAATCACTAAAAAAAAAATTTCAAAAGTGATCAAACATTATATGTGGAATAACTACAATAAAAATAGTACCTCAAACTCATTAAAGTGTAGTTATAAGATCTACTAGGGTAAGTAGACACCTTGAATGCTACTCTCCTTAGATTTATTACATATTATTGTTTGATGGTGGTGAGCTTGAAACCTATGAAGGAAAAATGCATGTAAAACTAAAAACAAGTGAGAGCAAGGCATGAAAAATGAGATGGACTCTTTGGTACATAACTTAATTTTTGATGTGGTCCAGTCACCTGTAGGTAAAAGAGCATTGTAAAATAAATGGGTTTATAGGTTGGATGAAAAAGATGGAGGTAAAAAGAGGTACCATGCCATAATTTTTTTAAAGATATTTTCACAACGTAAAGGTATATATTTTGATAAAATATTTTCTCCAGTTGTTAAAATGACTTCCATAATAAATATTTTAAGTTTGGTAGCAATAGAAGATGTGCACCTTGAATAGTTAGATGTGATGACTATTTTCACTCATGGTGACTTGGAGGAGGAAATATATATGGAGAAGTGATAGGGATATCAATTCAAAGGTAAGGAGAAAATGGTGTACCAGTTGAAGAAGAGTTTGTATGGCCTAAAACAAGATCCAAGGCAATGGTATTTGAAATTTAACATGTTTATGAAAGAACATGGTTATATTAGATTTCATTTTGACCACTATGTGTATTTTAAGATATTAAATAATAGCATATATATTATATAGTTATAGTATGGAGATGACATGTTTTTTTAAGGGTCTAACATGCATGATATAAATTATCTCAAAAGAAAACTACAAAAATCATTTGCTATGAAGGATTTGGGTAATGCAAAAGAAATCCTACGTATGATAATAAAAAGAGACAATAAAAATAAAAAATTGACATTGTATCAATAAGAATACATGAAGAAGGTGTTACTCAGGTTCAATATGCAAGATGTAAAACTAGTGTGTATAAATTTGGGAGGGCACTTCAAATTAAACAAATAATAGAGTTGTAAAATGAAAAAATAAATCAATTACATGTCCAAATTTCCCTATGATTCAATAATTTAAATTTTAATATATGTTATGGTGTGCATGAGACAAGACATTGTGCATTTAGTGAGAGTTATCAATGGGTTTATGAAAAATCCAAGAAAAGATCATTGTGATGCATTCAAGTTTATTCTAAGGTATTTGAGAGGGACCATTGATAAACAATTATTCTATAAAGGTTCAGATGTTAACCTACAAGGATATGTTGATGTAGACATGGTTGGATATTTTTATGGTAGGAGGAGCACCACAGGTTATGTATTCACTATTGGTGACATAACAGTTAGTTAGATTTCAAAAATATATAAGTAGTTACTTTGTCAATTACAAAGGCATAATATGCTACAAATACATAAGCAAGCAAGGAGATGATATAAATGCAATAGTTCATGGAAGAGTTGAGGTAAAATATGGAATATTTTAGGTTGTATAGTGGTATCTAGAGTGTGATTCATTTGACAAAGTACTAATCATTCCATTCAAGAACCAAACATATGTAACTTAGGTATCACTTTACTCATTAAATTTTGGAGGATGGTCAACTGATGTTAGAGAAGATCTATACAAGATATAATCTTATAGATATACTTACAAATGTAGACACAAAGGAGAAGTTGGGAAGCTATTAAATTTTAATAGGTCTTCAGGAATAATAAGGAAGATGAGAAATATGTCATAGTTAAAGTTAAAATAAAATTCCAAGGAAGAGTTGTAGTGGTGGAGTTGTAACAAATGGTCTCCAAATCAGAGATTATTAGATGGTGGGGCCTAATCTTATTATAATGCCTAGCTCCTAAAAGTGGGGTTATGGTGAGGAAAATCCATGCAACTAAGCTCACTATGGGGTTCCAAAGGGGTGAAAAATGTATTGTAAAATATTGTAATTTTATAGTAAATTTGGACCATTGAATATTAAGTCACAGATCTAATGGTAGAAATTATGTTGTTGCATTTTTCCCCTAATATGTAACCTTCCTTTGATATGAGGGCACTATAAACACTACGACATATTGAGTATGAGTGAATAGAAAATTTTACTATATATATTACAAGTTTATCCGTTCTTTTATTGGACTAAATAGGAGAAGAACTGACTATTTCTTTGTGAACATATCCTATTTTAGGTTAACTACATTAAATCTATATTTATCTTCAGTTATTTTTATCATTTTTATTCATATATTTATTTTATAAAAAAATTCTATGTGTTTTATATTCCTAACACTTAAAAGTGAGGCTTTTTAAAGAAAGGAAGCTTTTTTTAGTATTCTAGGTTTTATTTTATTATTCAAGATTTGATTGTTTGTTTTAAAAAATGTCAATATGTGAGTCATTCTATGATTTCTTCAATGATAGTTAATGTAGCTAAATTTCATGTTATCAATGTGTGAGTCATTAAAAATTATTTATTTTGGCTTACAAAAATTATCAACCATTTAATGTTGATTCTTTAATAGATGGTGTATGCTTGTAAATTTTGAGCTATGGATTCAATATACTATATATAGTAACTTAACCAAAAGTTATAAAAAAAATAAAAGGGAGATAATATGGAAGTAATTAGAAACTATAAGAATATTCTTACTATAATATTGCTTGTCTTATCTTCCCTCCAAGATCTTTAAATGGATTCTCTAAGGATTATTGACTTACTTTTTGGATTATTGGATAATAGTGGCTTCAAAGTCTCAACTAAGCATGAAAGGATTAAGTGCTTCTTGGATGCAAGTATAATGGGGATAAAGTGAGAGTGTGAAGGATAAGAGATCTTATATCTACATTTAAATTTTATAAGGCTTTAAATTTAGTTCCACTTAGCTCTATGCTTGGTTATTTATAGGGTGGTGGGAGAGGATTAAAATGAATTTTACATTCATAAGAATTATGTAGTTTTAGAGAGTTATATAAAGTTAGAGGAGGATCTATATTTTAGAATCTTATATATTTTATTAGGGGTTAATATGGATTTATTTAGGGGTTGTAGGGAGGTTTAGGGATGTAGGTGTGTAGGAGAGGCTATGGATACGTTGGTTTAGGCAAGGAGGTGGGGGATTAGGGGGTAGGTACAATATTTTGAATTTCAAATAGGTAAGTGGTTAATTAATGGTGTAAGATTAGTGATTTAATGGGATATTATTGATGTAATCAAAGGATTAATATAACATAGGGCTATATGAAGGTCTATATTATCTAGGAAATATTAAATAGGGAATGGAATTTAATTATTTAATTAGGACTATCATTATGGGATTAATTTTAATAAATGATATAATTAGTGGAATGGATAGGGTGAGAATATTTAGATGTATACATTTAAACCTGTTTGAAAGGGTATTATGACTAAATTTTTTTGGAGTAATGGTCAATAAAAAAAAAAACCATTACCATCTCGATGGGGCATGCAGATAGGAATGAATTGAATGGTGACTGAAAAAGACATCATGGGATGAGGATCAAGATGATGAGGGGATGGAATGCCCTAGATGTTAATTGAGATAAAAATGATAAGATGCACCAAGCATAAATGTGAGTGAAAGAGGTTATAGGTGTAATACTAGTCCTAAGGGTGAACACACCTTAGTAATGATGATTAACCTTACTGGATGTGTCATAAGAAAAGACCAATGTCAAGGAGAGAAGTGAGCATATTCATTGTATAAGATGAATAATACTGAGACAAAGACATATGTTCAATAAATGTGTAGATAAATATGTCCATGAGTTGTAGATAATTCTTGTGCAAGGGAGAGTTATAGGTTGAGGAAAGGATAGAAGATAAGTGGTTTATGATTATAAATAGATTTTACACAAGGATCATAGCTCAATGTGATTTAGTTTATTGGAGTAACCATGGGAGGATAGGATGGGAATTAGTGTCTAAGCTATATTTGGTCACAAAAAGTATTCAAGTACTACCCACATAGTCTAAAAATATCTTAGCATGATGTACTTTTGACATAGGATGGTTGATAGGGAGTGGGGAGATAGAAGAATATACCAATAAAAATCATTACAATGACTTTTTGGATGGAGTGTAATTATTTAAAATGTCATTAAAGGATGGATAAATGGACATTTGAATCAGAATGAGTTGTTTAGATAAGTGGGCAGGGTTGACATGGAATAAAACTGGGTAAAAGTGAAAAAGAATAGGGTTATGGGGGGTTAAATAAAAATTTGGGTCATAAAATAAGTAATTTTAACTTTTATAATTTGTAATATTGTACTCTAGAGGTATTGAGAATGGATCATATTCCCACATGCTTCTCACCATAGATAAAGAGTTTGTGAGTTCCTATCACTAGCTAGGTCAGGACAAGTGGTAGGTACCCTATGTTACTTTGTCATTTTTCTATTTAATTAAATTTATTAAGGTATTAATGATGGGTAAAATTTAAGAATAAAAAATAACAACTTGGGGTAATTCCCCTAGTTATAGTTTTATGGATGTAATTTAGAGTAATGCAGTCATTACCCATAGTTTTGAAAATTCACCTATAGAAAATTACACTTTTATAAAATCATGATAGGTGAACTATAGTTTTATAATACCGCATAGGGTGACTTGAAATTTATTAAATCCATAGTTTGTGAGTAGTAATTTTGTAAAACTACAAGAAGGGAAGAATGATTACTCCAAAATTATAATCTAGTTTTAGGAGCTATAAGTGATTTTTATAAAGGTTATTTTTAAGACTTAATTGGGTAAGGGGATAATAATGGAATAGGTAGATGGATAGTTATAATAGGTATGGATATGTAGGGTAGGTATGGGATATGAAAAAGGTAGGTTATGGTGTCAGTTTATAGTGATTAAGGGATAATAGGTTAGTGGTGTAGGAAGATTTAGGTGTTCTAGTGTCCATCCTATGATGACCACTAGTATTACACAAGATGCATCAACTGAAACTAGTTTATTTTTGACTAATAAATTTGACTATCATACATTATGTTAGCATGATATCATTCATTTAGATAAATTAGAATCTTATCAATGGGTTGGTGGAGCAATCATACTCTAGGATGAGTAATTTTCACTTCATCATAGGAGAGATGACATTGAATTTGGAGGGTGTAGGGAAAATTTTATGATTACCTATGAGAGGATATGTGATCTATTGGAGGTCATGGGAATGGAGCATGACTGGGTAATATATTTGTGGAAATATATAGGTCAAATTTCATTATTCATGGACTGATATTGATAGGGCCTTCATAGATGATAATGTTAACATATTGACCCTAGTATTCATGTTTCTTATTAATAGCATGTTATTACCAAACAAGAGTGGTTTGTAGTTTCATCTAGGTTTATGGGATGTAGTAGTAGAAATACTATGCTATTATCAATTTTTTGCATGGGGAACTATTTTGTTGGGCCACCTATATAGTGAGCTTCATATGGGGGTATATAGCGGATTTGTGAGTTTCTAACTCTCATTATTGATATAAATATATTATTTGGGACATGTGGTATTCAAGAGGTCACTAAGCACATGAGCAATTCATGATCCTGATCATCTTTTAGTGTTTAGATTATAAATCATTCTAGGAGTGAAGAGAGATCATGTATGGGATATGATATTTTATAGGAAGCCATTAGATAGTCTGATTGAGGACCAAATCTTTTGGATGCCATACAAGATGGTATAGTGGGGGTTGGAAGAGGATGAAAATTATACTTGTATACTGATAAAGTGTTTTTTGATAGGGCATCGAGATTACAACATAGAGACATATCATTATAATAGAGTAAAAAGATAGTTTTTAAATTAGTATGATCTCTTAGGAGAGGGGAATTTATTTTCTAAAATTGATAGAGAGAGGCCTAAGTAGGGAGATATAGTTGACAAGGCATTGGCAGAAGTATATGATGACAACATAGTTCCTATAGGATGGGATTACTTGATAAATATAAAAGTTCTTCAATTTAATTTAGATTATATATGATGGTGGAAATAGAGATGGCCATAGATATTATTAAGAGCATCATATGTTCCTAGTAAGAGAGGGGCATTATGAAGGATCTTACATGCATAGGAATGACTTAGGAAATGATAGGTTTAGAGGATGTATCCATGGGATAAAAGATATGGTGGGGATGATGGTCATGATAGGACTAATAAAGATTTGATGGTTATTGATGGGGGTGATCAAGATGTAGCCATGGATGATTAAGGTGTGGTTGGGGAGGATCAAGTAGTCAGAAGGAAAGGAAATAATGTTCTAGGGTCTTCTAGGCCACCTATTAGTATGTAAAACTTGGAACATATTGATAGTCTTTGGTAGGAGGTGAGGGTGAGGGTGGTTAAGGTGGCCAGAATTAGTGCGTAGAGAGAAAAATATTGCCTAGAGCTAGTGGATTTACAATGTTAGATAACATAATAGGATATGTGTATGGGCCCCATATTAACTCACCTAACCACATTGTTGGGATATATTTAGACCAAAAATGCATAGATAGTAGCTCTACAGGTTTAGGTAGGTCAAATTTAGGATAAAGATAAATAGATAACAACCCTACAGGGTCAGATAGGTTAGAATTAGGTTAGAGATACACATATAATAGCCCTACATGGTCAGATAGGTCAAATTCAGACTCATTGGCTAGCAAGAGGTAGAGTTATAAGTAGTTGACAAGACATGGGATGATGGGGACACACTATTATAGGGACATGGCTTCAGAGATGTGACCCATTCAAAATAGGAAAAAATTAAGCTCTTTCTACAAGGTTTTACACCAAATTTTTATTTTGGTTTGTGGGTGACCCATTCATAATAGGAAAAAATGAAGTGTTTCACATGATGTAATAACTCTAAAAGAGTATGATAGTTTAAAATTATATGCATAGAAAGAAGATTGCAAATTTGAATATATACATAGAAAAAAATTCATGGTGTGATTTTCGTACCTATTGTTAAGAATAATATTTAGAATTATATGGAAAAAGTGTTTTTGTTTTGAGTATTTTAAATGTAGACAATAATGATTTAAGTTGTATTTTATTTAATTTATCGTCCTAAGTAATCCATCCATTCAGGGGACCCACCCATGCACTAAAACAAGCAATAAATAGAAAATGTCATTTGTAAACTCAATATAATTTTTGTTATTAAAAAGGGGTATATTCCAATGTTATTCTTAATCTCTACTATTTCAAATTAAGTGCACTTATTTTATTCATCATCATATTTCCTACAAATATTATTTCCTTGTTTCATATTTTAATCAAACCTTATAGATAAATGTAAAAATATTTTTCAGAATTTGTCCTCCATATTTGATTTACAAAAAAATAATTTATAAAATATAAATTTGTATAAAATGATAAGTTTTATCATTGTACTCTATTATAGAGATTCATAGTCTTTTATCAATCATAAGGATGGAGATGGAGGGATGAATCTATTTATCCATGTATATATTTCATATTCTCTCATTAGAAGTAGAAGAATGAGTGGATAGTATACCATAAATATGTATTACTCAATGTTAATTGATCGTTTATATTTCTCATTTCATATTTTATATTCTTAAGTTGTTCAAATTGTTTGTTAAGTGGATATCTAATTAACTACATCACTAAATTAACTTTCTAAAATAACCATAAAACTTTGTTGTGGATGTTCAAACATCATATTTTTAGACCAAAAATGTTATAATAAATAGACCCACTATACTATTTTTTTATATTATTCCTTTCAACAACAGATGCTAAAATCACATCATGGTACTTTTTTAATATAAATTTAATTAAAGTACAAGTTCTAAACAAGGACCGTGTAGTGACTAGTACCTCTCTTTACATTTAATAGTACATTATATTCTTTGTTTGTTTAATTCAAATCAAAGTATTAACATGAGATCTATCCATACCTCTATGTAGCAGTTAGTCCCTATATTTATATTGTAAATTATTTAAAATTGTTTTTTTTATGTAAATTATAATTTAAACTCATTGAAATAGTAAATATTTAATGTAAAATCATTGCAATAATAAATAATATGAAAAACTAATAACAATAAACTAAAATAATAATAATAATATTGGTAGAATTTTTAGATATAATATTTATATGTGCTAATATGACTAATATAACTACATAATAGAGCCATCACAAAATTTACAAATGAATGAAAAATTAATCTAAAATAAATTAATACTTAAAAATACTTAAAACTGATAATTAATTTAAAAAAAAAAAAAAACATATACAGTTATAATAATCATAAATTAAATTTATACCTTAATATTGATGATTAGAAAAATAATATGTAAAGCTTCCTTGGATAAGATATGAAGAAAAATACATATAGCTTATGATAAATCAATCTTATAATAATCCTCTAACATGTGCCAACATATTTTATTTTCTTTTTTAAATATGGAAGATAACATGAAAATAGGTTAAGATGATCACATGCTTGTTTATTAATAAGTAATATAAAAATTTGTTCATTTTAAAAGATTGATAGAAACATATAAATTCTATTTATGCAGATTAAATTTGTTTTAATATTTAATTAAAATGAGAGAAGGGTCATTAGATTAAGTGCAACATGATGATTAGGAAATTTGTGATCGTAAAGGATAACATTAATCATGAGAGCTCTTGTCGATTTTACTTGTAGTACATGTCTACCCAAATGTATTTGAAAAAAATTGCTACCTACAAAGTGTATCTTACTAAGTTGGCTGATGCAACATGTTTGGGTAATTTTCATAGCCATCCAAAATTGTCGAAAGGATGAAAAGTAGAACTTGTGTGTCTTTTACTCTTTCCTTCCACATATTTCATGTGCATTTATGAAAAAATCCTCTAACAATATAATATATACTATGTACCATTCAATACTTTAATTTCAATAGAATAATGATCAAATACAATGAACTATTCAATACAAAAATAAACACTAACTACTACACAATATTTATTACATAAACTAATTTATTAAAATTAATATTTAATAAGATAAATAAATATATTAATTTATATAAAATTAAAACTTAATAAAATAATCAAAACTTTGAATCAAATTTCAATCTTCTAAAAATATAAATAATTGTCTTAATAAATAAATATTTCACCCATACGTGTCGTTCACGGGTGTTGTTTAGGTGACTCCGGTTCTTCCCGATTTTTCAAAAAATAAAAACATGCCAATAATTATGGGCCAACAATAACATTTAAAAACTAATAAAATATAAATTAAATTTTTATAAATATTAATTTATTATTTTTTTTTAATAATTAATAAAGGAAATATTTTTAAATAATATATAAAAGAATATGCTTAAATTTTTTATAGTAAATATTAAAATATATAAATTTATATATTTTATAAAAAATTTATTGATTAGAAAAAAAATAATTATAAAATGAATTAATTTTTTTGACTAATAAAGGTACAAATTTACTACAAACAAATATAAAATTATACAATGGTGTGGAGAGGTATAATTTATATCAAGCGGAGAGAAGTATATGATCTCGTTACATATGAATTTTGACATTACGTGATCCTCAAATCTTTTCTTATTTAATGTATTTCTTTATTTCATTGTTGAGATTGTCCAAATATAATGGTGAAATATGGATAATATTTTATTGAATCTTATGAGAATGATAGTTCTGTGTGTGAGATTGTCTTCTGAATTATTTAATTCTATGAAAATTATGGCAGAGCATACTCTTTCAAAATGTTATGTGATATTCTTTGAATTGAATTCATGAATCAGTGTATAAAAGGACAGCTAAAAGTATCTCGAAAAACAAATATTAAAAATAACAAATCAATTCCATGAATCTTAAAGAACTTCAAACCAATAAAATATACATTGTTTGACACATCTGATAGTCTTATAAATATTATGTGATAATCTTTGAATTGAATTCATCTTGTCACAATTATAATAGAATATTATATAATCGCATGTGTGTTGCTTTAATTGTTCAAATTTATATAAAATCAAATAGACTAGGACAAACGTTTTAAATATCAAAATACGTCATACTGTTTTCTGTCATCACTATGTGTAACTGCTATTTAAATGCTTCACAGATTTCTCTATCAAACAGCAAATTTCAAACTTTTCTTTCACACAACAAATGTCTCAATATTTTATATTTATAAACAATTATATACTCTTTCAAAATATTATATGATATTCTTTGAATTCAATTCATCTTATTACAAATATAATAGAATATTCTATGAAATCGGATGTGTGCTGCTTTAATTAATCGAATTTATATTTAATCGAATGGACCATGACAAACGCGTTAAGCGTTGAAATGCCACTTTTCATGGACGACAAATCAGTTAGTTTGTGTGATGGTTACTTAAATGCCTCTCACATTTCCATCTTATTCATTGTAAGCCGTGACATGTTCCTCTTTTCCCCCAAGATGGCATCTCTGTATTCCTCTGTAGTTGAGGTGACTCCAACAATAGTTGGGGTTTTCTTAATCTTCATCTTCATTTTCTATAAATTCAAGAAGCCTGGAGCCGATAAGTTGCGATTGCCACCAGGGCCACATCCATGGCCCCTCCAGGAAAATCTTCATCTTCATGGCTCCCTCCCTCATCACTCTCTCGTAGAGCTTGCAATGAAATATGGGCATATCATGTTTCTACGCTACGGCTCTGTTCCCACCGTAGTGGTGTCTTCTCCTGCCATGGCCAAGCAGTTTCTTAAAACGCGCGATTTGCTTTTCTCTAACAGACCCATTATTTCTACTGGGAAATACTTACTCTACGATCACAAAGACGTTGGATTCTCACAATCGAGTTACTCACGGTGTTAAAAACGAAGTGTTTCCAATCCATGAGGGAGGAAGAGGTATACGCAATGGTGCGCTCCATTTGGTCGGAGAGCGGACAAGGGGTGCACTGCGTGAACCTGAGAAACAAACTTTCATCCCTCACTCAACATATCATCTGCAGAATGTTTGCCAGCAGAACATTCTCAAATGATGAATTGAGTGGAGGCTATGGCTTTGCAGAAATGCTCTCTGAGATGTTGGCCCTCACCGGAGTCTTTTGCATTGGAGATTTCATTCTGTTTCTAGACTGGCTTAATTTGCAAGGCGTCCACCATCACATGCGAGCCGTTAAAAAAATATTCGATGGTTTTGCTGACAATGTAATCGATGAACACTTGAATCGTAGAAGAGAGAGAGAGAGCTCTGAGGAAGATGATAGTGTAAAAGAAGGAGATGAAAATCGCAAGGCAGTGATCCTGGTAAGTTTGGAAATAGAATAATCTACAAGCTTTTAAATTGAAATTGAAAGTGGAAGTGAAAGAAAGAAATATTATTAATTTATACAATAAATTTTAAAGTATTTTAAAAGTGTAGCTAAAAAATTAATGTGAGAAAATTAACTAACCTTACGATTACGGATAAAAATGGTAAAGTAGAAGAAACAAAATAATTTATTGTTTATCTAAAATTAATGAATAGGTGAAGTACTTAGTTTGGTTTTCCATCAAAATTTAGTAGTGACACACGATGAAATCTAACATTAACAAAAAAAAATACTTCTTTCAATTGGCTATCTTAATTCTTTTAATTTTTAAATATTTTTTAATAATGTTCCTCAATAACACAAATGCACATGGAATAAAAGGTGTTTTTCTTTTAATTTATTGTCTTAATGTTAATCAAGGAATTTGTTGTGTCTATCAAAAAATTTGAGTATAATATTTCACTCAAAGTTTACATAAATCAATAATCAATTTTTTTTTTTTTTAAATTGTATGTTTAGTGTTGGAGTAGATGTACCTGCCACAACATTAGAATGGGCATTGAGTGAGCTATTGAGAAACCTTCATGTGATGGTAAGATTACAACAAGAAATTGAATCAGTAGTGGGTAGATACTATTTGTTTAAGGAGAGTGATGTGGTAAACTATGAGTACATGCGATGTGTAGTGTATGAGACATTCTGACTGCATCCACCATTGCCATTTTTTATTCCACACGAGTCGATGGGGGCATGCCATGTGGAAGGATATTACATTCCTCCTCAAACAATATTGCTTTTGAACGTATGGGCCATGGGAAGGGATGAAAGTGTTTGGGAAGATCCTTTACATTTCAAGCCAAAGAGGTTTATTCGGAAAACTATGGATGTGAAAGGACATGACATTGAATTATTGCCTTTCATAATAGGTAGGAGGAGGTGCCTTGGAAGTTGAAGTGGACTTTTTGTTGTTAAGTTGGCACTTGCTGAGCTCATACATTGCTTTGATTGGAGTGTGGATTGCAAGGTCAATATGGATGAAGCCTTTGTATTAATTGTATATCCACTCTATGCCTGTCCCTCATGGAGACTAACCACTGTATATTCTATATCTAGAATTAACAAACTTGGGGAACGAATTTCACCATTAGTGAGTTCATGTTATTGATAATGTTTAATTTCCTATTATAATTAAGGACCATGTAGATTGTATGTTCTTTTTAAATTTCACTAAGTTTCCTATTAGCTAAGGAATAAAATAGCATATTCCTCTTGACTATTCATGGATAACATAAATAAATATTAGAAAATGTTAAATATATAAATTATGCTAGGTAATATTTTTTCAAGTAATAATGAGTTTAATCTATATAGGTTAGAACTTAAATATTTTATGTTTTATAAATTTGGTTCAATTGTCTAAATAAACTATATTCTATATATGAATCCTTCTATTTATAGTATTTTTTTATTGTATAATATATAATTGTATATTTCTCTGATTTTAAAAAAAATCACAAGAAAAAAAAAATTAAATTATTGAAGGAAGTATAGTGTTAAAAGATTATATAATATTGATTGTAGCTAGTATTTCAAACAATGTGATTTTAAAAAATACTCACAAATTTTTTTATCAAAAGAACATTTTGAAATAAATGAATGAAGAATAGTGTCAAATGATTTTATAATATTCATTGTAGCTAGTATTTCAAGTAATATGACTTAAATTCTGATTGTCTAAATAAACTATGTAATACATATATGAATTTTTCTTATAGCTAATTTTTTTTATATAATAAAATTTTATGTTTCTACAGTTTAAAAAAATACATAAAAGATAATAGTCTCAAATGATTGAAAAAGTACAATATTAAAATATTCTAAAATATTAATTTTAGTTAATAGAATAATCTCACATCATTGAAGGAATCATAATGTCAAAAGATTTTATAATATTGATTGTAGTTAGTATTTAAAACAATGTGATTTAAAAAAAAACTTACAAAAAAAAAAAAAAAAAAAAACATTCTCAAATCAATGAATGAAGTGTAGTGTCAAAGGATTTTAGAGATTTGATTGTAGCTAGTATTTCAAATAATATGATTTAAAATCTGATTGTCTAAAAAAATTATATAGTACATATATGAATTATTTTATAGTTATTATTTTTAATATAATATAATTTTACGTTTCTATAGTTCAAGAAAAAACTTACAAAATAATAGTCTTAAATGATTTAAAAAACTATAATATCGAAAAAAATTATAATATTAATTGTAACTAGTAGTTTCATGCAATATAATTTAATAGACAATACATTTTATTGTCAAGATAGATATTTACCAAAACATTATTATTGTATATTGACTAATATAATTGTATATGAATTTGAAAAAAATAAATGTATTTTTTTATTAATGAATATACAAATTTTTATATGACTTTCAATATATAAAAGGTTATAATAGATTATAACTTCGATATTAAAAATGGGTGGATTTGATGACAAAAGTGTATAGAAAAAAGGAGATTCCAATGAAGATTTGGGAAAGAGAATAAAAAAAAGTGTGTATCATTTCACTCAAAAAATGAATGAAATTTAACCTGAAAGAATACATCTTGAGCATGAAAAAAATAAATAGGAGAGTAAACGAATGTAGAAAATATTCAATGTAAAACTACAAATTGTAATACTTTTCGACTGGGTGATGATTGTGGTGGTGGTTTATATAGTTATTATTTCATCACCAAAAAATACATGTAGTAATGCATCATATAGTACAAAATAAAACATGGTGTATATTATATAAGAAAAAAGAACCACATTTTCTCATACTAAAATTATAATATCTCTTCTATTGATGAAACATGATATCTCCTTGTCCCTTTCCTTGATCTCTTTCAATTTTTGTACTATAGTGTTGAGAAGAGATAGGATATGCAGAATCCCCTATTAATTGGAGATATATAATACTTATTTCAATTTATAATGTTAGGGATGCTATTACTTATCCATTTTTATTCTTATTTTTATTACATAACAATTATAATGAGCAGTGCCATAGGTGCCACAAAGAGCATTAACACACACATCCCAAAACACTTGTTATGCATCATAGATTCTTGAAACAAAACACTATAGAAATATCATTGGTTTGCATAGTTCATCAGAGTATATTTTTTTTTCATGACAATATGATACTTGAATATGTGTGCCATGAATTACACTAGATGTCATGGGAAGTAGAGTTAAAGTGTCAAAATCACATAGTATTTTATCAACCCACTTCCATATGAAATTATTATATATTCATTTTGTACTTTCTAGGGGATAATATTGATAATGATCATGGTGTAATTTATTATTCTAGATTATACTATGAAATAAAACTATGTTATTATATTCATAGACATTCCTTGGGAAATGTAATGCATAATGAAACAAAGTGGTTTCTTAGATTGTACTAGTTTTGTAAGTAACTTATGTCTATTTTTGATTGCCATATGTATTCTAATTTTTGCATAAGAAGATTTAAAATAAATAAGGGAATTATATGGCAGTACCAATATAAAATATTATGATATTCTAGTTATTTTTATCATACATGTTACTGCATTAAATTATAAAATATTTTTTTATCTTGGAAATATCCATCTCTCCCTATATATTTCACTGGGTAATGATTCAAACACTACATATAAAAGTATCATTTTCATGAAGTATATGATAAGTTTACATAATAAATTTGGTGGATTTGAATAAGGAGATGTCATTGCTTCTTTTAACTAGTCTATCCAAAATAAAAAGAACTATGAATCCATAGTATATGAAATACATTTGTTGAAAAAATAAAGATATAATTTAGTCAGCAATTTACAATGAAAATAAAATTATTTTTAATCATGATAAGTTTTATATATTTTTATCAAATATATATACCCCAATAACTAATCAAAATTTCATAATTTATTCATAATTAATTTTAAAACATAATTTAGTTAACAATTTATGCAAAAAATTACACACACACACACACACATTTACAATGCATATTACATATATATAGTAAAATTATTATATGAATCTATCTAAAATACAATTTCGACATATAAATTTTCTATATAATTTATATAAATAATAAATCTTAATTAAAATATGTGCATACACATAGACATTACTTTGTACTTACACTGCTTATTTTTTCTTCCACCAATTTTTAATCTCTAATTTATTTGATATATGAATGGAGTTTAATTTTTACTCTATATCTTTAAATATAATATTAAAATAATTATTTTTCCACTAAATAATGATGCTTTCTAATTAAAATCCCATAATTTTTATAAAAAAAAACTCCTTCAAATTATTTTTTTCACAACTAAACATTTCATGTAAGTTAATTATAAAATTAGTGATAGTTTTGAATGATGACATAAAATGAATTCTTCAACTACTTAATTTGCATATTGCTCACTTACATCAGCATATCAATGTTTTCCAAACCTTACGAATTTGCTAATGTGTGGAGTGAAACTATAGGAATATGAACATGTATGATGTAAAGGTTAGTACTTGTATAAAGCATGCTATGATGATGTTAGAAGACATAAATCCCATGAGATTTATCAGTCCCTTCATGTCTTGTCAGTTCTACTGCTTAAAATAATGAAACCACTGTCTTCACATTTAATTTAAAAATTTAGAAGGAAAATTTAGTGGGAAATTATTTTTTTGTATAAAGACATATGATCCTTATTTTTATGTGGATGACCACATAAAAAATACTATTTCATTTTCACACTTTAACTCTAATTTAAATTACATGTGGTGCATTTAATGGTACACATATCAAGTTATCATATTTCCTTGAAAAATATTATACTCCTATGAATTATGTAAACCAACACCATTTACAATGTGTTTTATTGCAATAAATCTATAATGCACAAAAAATATTTTAATATGTTTGTGTTAATGCTCATGGTAGTGCTCATCATGCTAATCATTTGAATTTTTATAAAATATAAATTAATACATAAATAGATAAGTATTAACATCTCCAACATTCTAAATTAGAGGAAGGACTATCTTTCCCTAATTAATTGGAGATTCTAATTATCTAATTTCTCCTTAATTATTGAAGTTATATATTAATAGTCACACCCTGATGCATACTCATCTTGAAAAATAATTATCTATAGAGTCCATGAATATTGATAACTCATTTGGTATACTAAAAGGGAGATGTAGTCTTTTTCAAGATGTAGGCATAGAGTTAGAAAAAGTTCCCACAATGAACAATGTAGATGAGCCACAAATCCAAGTAACTTCATATCTTAATTCTAAGACTCAATTGTGTACTCAATGAATGGAAAAAGATCAATACAAATCACAAAGATACAATATATTTTTTGAATGGAAAAGATAATATAATATTTGTTTGGAATAATGATATACTATTTTTATTAGCTATTGTATAATTTTTTTGAAGTTATGAACTGGATATAATATGTAACTATTTTATGTATATGAATAAAGTGTAGTGTTTTACATATACTAAATACTATTTGTAATTTGAAGTTGCACATGTAATATATTCTCCATTTGTTTGCCCTCTTATTCCATTCTAACATGCTCAAGTTTTAATCTACCTTCCTCAATTTATTTCATTTTTTTGAGTGAAATGGTGAAAAACATTTTTATTCTTTTTCCTCAAAATATTCATAGGAAATTATTTGTCTTTATACAATTTTTCCCTCAACTCTAGATTTTTTCAAGGAAGTTTCTGGATATGTACCACTTCAATTTTTTCAAATAATAGTATCTGGACTTTCGTGGTATGAATTTCATTTTCTATCTTTTTACATTGTAATCATGCTTAGATTGATCTATTATTTTCTATCATAACCTTTCATAAGATTTATCAACTTGTAAATTTTCTCAAAAAAAAAATGATTTCTTATTAAAAAATCCATGTGGAAGGTGTAGCTTATGTGGTGTTTCAGATTATTACTATTTTTTTAATGTCTTTTTAATCCTGGTTCACTTGTATTTGCATTGAATTCCTATCAATTATGTGTCACAACTAAAATTTACACTATTTTCCACTTTATTCCAATGTCATTTTCTAAGCTTTCCATGGTTTACATCTTCATACACCTCTTCAAAGTTTAAAATTAATGGTAAATCGTAACATGTTTTGGCCAAATATTATCTTTGAATTATATTTCTATATCCTCATTAGTATTATCAATTTCAATTTTTTGAGTTAATGAAACAATTTGCTCCATTTTTGAGGCTTGTTGTGAATAATTATCAACTCTGTGATTACAATGTTGACAAAAAGTTGAAAAAGTGTAAGATTCCTCCACATTAATAACACCATATGTCTCATTTAAATATATTTGTGGATGAGGAGAATAATGGCTAGATTTGGCTCTGTCTCTTATCTTTCCTCACAAATGTGGAGCATGATTTTTATTAGGTTTATCCATAAAGAACTCCATTTTTTTAAATTAATTTTGAACTTGAATCCTTTTCACGAAATCATATTCCATCTATCCCCTAGAGTATTGATACCATCCAATCCTTTGTAAAAAAAATCTTAAATTAAATTGTATAAAAATCATGTCCATGATAAAATATGTGAAATTCATTCTACATGTATAAAACACAAGCTTATTTAAGAAAAAACATTGGTAAAAAAAATTAGTAAGAATTAGTTTAAAATATATATAAGGAAAATAACTTCGACCATGAAATACAAAGCTTAAACTATTTTTAATATTTGGAAGACCAAAATTAAAATGCCTCACTACACAAATCACATTCCCATGATTCCAAATATTAGTTATTAAGCATAAGTAAGTTTACATAAACATACAATCCACTTCTATCATTGTAATTTGATCATTTAACCTGGCATGTGGTATAGTTTTAAAAACAAACGGTATTATTCCAAGTAAATTAAAAATCTTAAATACATTGATATATAAAATCTGAACTCTGTATAAAACCAATATTGGGAAAAAATAATCACAATAGAACCAAGTTGTAAATATATGTTTTTGATAGTATTATTATACTAAACATGTAAAAATGTATAAGGTTGTAGACAAATAGGACATATAAAAATAAATAACACTCATATAATAAATTTATGTAATTAATGAATCTATGTGACAAAAAGCAAAGCTTATATAATATTTCAAATTAGATCTCAAATTGTTTAATTTTTTTTAGTTATCATATATTGACAACACAAAATAAAAAAAAAGTTTATAATCTGTATTATTATTTAATTATTCATATTTGCAAACACATTTTTCTAAGAGTGATTACCAAATTAATAAAATATACATATAATAAAATTAAATTGGCAAGACCTAGCATTTAAATAATTAAATACATCCTTCCCAAAAGCTTTCATAGATTAAAAAGTGCAAAATAAAGCCTTCATTTTAATTTTCTTCAAAAAAAATTATTTTTCATTTTACTTACAAATAAATATTTATTTAGTGATTTTTTAAAAATAGAATAAAATTTATCATCATAGAAATAAAAAAGACCTTAATTTGGTCTTTTCAACTTCATTTAGTCTACACCTTGTTAAGGGAGAGGACTCAAAACTGTTGAGACTTAGCTTTGTGCTTATATAGCATTTAAACTATCCCACATCAATACAAAAAATGACATTGATGGATATATTAGTGTGTCAAATTTTTGATTCTAGATTTAAACATCTTACGTGGTAGTATGGACCCATGGTTTTGATTGCTATGCAAGGGGTCATTATAGTGCCATTTTGGAGGTCCTGTCAATCAATGATGGTAAAATAACCAATAAAAATCCAAATGGGCACCAAAACTTGACCATTTAAACTTTGGTTAATAACACACAACCCACAAAACGAATTCACCTAGTTCAAGGTGATGAGGCATTAACGCCTCATCACCCTACAATTATTACCCATCCCCTCACATTTAATTATTTGATATTACACTATTTAATGTTGATCTTCTTGCACCATCATAATTTTTTAATCCTAATGGCATATCACATTGCATGTGTGATGTTGTTGAAGGGAAGAGTATATCAAGTGTTCGGCATATGAGTTGATAGGAAGAATAGCAGTGACTACAAGAGTACTTGTCATCAGTTGTCATCATTGCATATAGATGAGATTTTTTATAAATCACTAGGGTTATAAACCAAATCATTTGAAAAATTATAATATGGATTCAAATTTTTGTCAAAATTTTTAAAATAAAATGTTCACTCTCCATCATTTCTTGTATTATTAAACTATAGCTGATTCCAATGTAGTTGATCTATGAATAGTTTGGAATGATTTATTTTGATTTACAAGTTCTAATTGAAATGTAAGTTTTATTATTAGTATGTACTTATTTATTTTATCTTATGTAGAAATGACAAATTGGGTGCATGTATTAGTATTCACAATTGCACATTGTAGGAGACCCATGTCTATATCTACTAGTGTTTCTTAGCATGACCAATCCATGGTTTTTTCTTAGCTATCACTATTTATAGGTGAGGTATTTTATACATCACTAAGGCTATGAGCCATAATTTCATAGTGTTTATGAATATTATTTACAATTTCTATTAAAAAACAAATATTTTTATCCATTTATGATTTATTCTGATGGTTATTAGGATTACATCTACTCATCATGAGCCTCACAAGTTTTTTGCTTTAGTAATCTTTGTCTTTTTCTTATGAATTTTTTTTAAATGCTGGAATATATTTCTTTTATTATTTTAGGTTATTGTTTCAAAACTATTTAGCATTAGATTTTATTTCAACATTGTTACTGACTATTGGATGGTGAAGTCTTATCTTATTATAATGCCCAATTCCGGACATGGGGGATATGGGGGGACAATGCCCCCCACAAAAGTCACCATGGGGGTCTAGGGGGTGAAAAAATAATTGTAAAATATTGTATTTTCATAGTCAATATTTACCATTCATTGTCAGGTTTCGAACCTAACGCTATAAATTATTTTGGTGCACTTTACCCTAATATGTAACCTTCCTTTCATATGAGGGCGGTTTAATCATGATTGAACACTGAGTTTGAGTGAAGAGGAAATTTCAATAGATGAATTACAAGTTTACTCCTTCATTTTTTCAATTGAATAAGAGAAGAACTTGTTATTTCCGTGTGGATGTAGCCCATTTTTGGAGAACCACATTAAATTTTTGTTTCTCTTGTGTTGTGTTTTTTGTATTTATTTTATTAATATTGCTATGTGTTCTATATTCCTAACACCTTATATTATATCCAAAGGTTTACTTGGTAGACAAAATCATAAGAAAAAAGGGTTCTTTGTTTGAATGGGAACAATGATGTAAAAAGGCAAGTTTAATCTCGAGAAGTTCAATGGCCAAAACTACCAACTATGGAAGTTGAAAATGGATGACTATCTATATCATGAAGATATATTCCTATCATTACGTGAAATATAAAATAATTTTTTGACTATTAAGGATAAATAATGGGAGCTTCTTGACTGAAAGGCACTAGGAACAATACGGCTATGCTTGGCAATGTCGATGGCCTTCAATATTTCAAAATAAAAGACAACAACAGATGTGATAAAGGCATTGGATAGGTTGTAACAAAAACCTTTAGCCTACAAAAAATTATTTCTTAAAAGGCATTTATTTAATATGGAGATGTCAAAAATGTGGGTATGTTAGTAAAAATTTAAATTAATTTAACATGGTAACAAATCATTTAAGCTTTTTAGGAGTAAACATTGATGATGACTTTAGGGCTATTTTTATTCTATGCTCATTGGTATAAAGTTAGAATGACTTGGTCATGGTTTTGAGTAATTTTATCTCTAATTCAAACACTTTAAAGTTTGATGATTTCATTGGTGTTATTATTAATAAGAAAATGTGACAAAAATGCATAGGGGAGACATCACATAATGTTTTGACTATGAATAATAAGAGAGGAGAAAATGAAAGAGAAAATATCCTTGGGAATCATGGGAAGTCTAAAGAGGGTAGATTCAAATCTAGAGGAA
>JARHVA010002004.1:1372500-1437500 GCA_037957365.1 Torreya grandis | reverse complement strand
TGGTTTCATCTGGGTTTATGGGATGTAGTTGTGGACATGATTCATGATTATTGAGTTTTTGCATGGGGACATATTATTTTGGGATAATTATATATGAAACTTCATATATGGGTATATAAAAGAATTGTGAGTTTATAACCCTCATTATTGATACAAATATATTTTTAGAAGCATGTGGAAATCAAGAGGTCACTAGGTACATGAGCAGTTCATAATCCTGATCATTTACTAGTGTTTAGATGGTGTATCATTCTAGGAGTGAAGAGAGGTTATGTATGTGATATGATATTTTACAAGAAGGCATTACATAGTTTTATTGAGGACTAGATTATTTGGATGATGTACAAAATGGTATAGTGGGGATAGGAAGATGATACAAATTATACATGTATTCTAATAAAGTGAAATTTGATATGTCATTCAGATTAAAACATAGAGAGCTATAATTTTAATAGAGTGAAAAAATACTTTTACATTAGTAGGATCTCCTAGGAGAGGAGAATTTATTTGCCAAGAGTGATAGAGAGAGGCCTGAGTAGGGGCATATAGTTGAGAAGGCATTCTCATTGGTAGATGATGACAACATAGTTCATGTAGTATGCATTTATTAGATAGCTATAAAAGATACCAAAATAACTATAGATTATACAAGATGGTGGAAATAGAGATGGCCACAGATATTGTTGTGACCAACACATGTTCATAAGGGGAGATGGGAAATATGAAGGCTCTTATGGGAATATGAATGATTGAGGAGATGATGGGCATAGAGGCTAAAGATATAGACTAAGAGATATGATGGGGATGATGGTTATTGATGGGGGTTATCATGGTGTAGCCAAGGGTGATCAAGGTGTGGGTGGAGTGGACCAGGGAGTGAAGGGGAAAGGGACTAAAGTTATGGATCCTTTTAGGCCACCTATTAGTGTGGAAAACATTAAACATATTGATAGTCTTCAGTAGGAGGTAAGGACGAGGGTGGCTAAGTTGGCTAGGATCAATGATGAGAGAGACAAACATTTCCGAAAGATATTAGTTTTATAATGATAGATAGTGTAATAGGATATTCAGATGGGCCTATTATTATCTTGCTTGACCACATTGTTGGGATAGATTATGACCAAAAATGCATAGATAATAGCTTTATAGGGTCAGATATGTCAGATTCAAAATAAATATACAAAGATATCAGCCCTACATGGTTAGATCAGTTAGATTTGAGATAGATATTGACATATAACATCCGTATATGGTCATATAGTTCATATTCAAACACTATTTAGCTAATGAAAGGCAAAGCTACAACTAGTTGAGCAGATTCGAGATGAGGGGGATGCACTATTAGAAAGACATGGATTAGGAGATATGAATGCTAAAATATCATGTCTGACTAGAGAGGCCCATTACTATAGGGTTCTTTACAAAGGTGTGGTGTTGGTAGATAAATTATCTCAATCTTATAGAGCCAAAACTAATCATTTTGTACATCAATCAGCTAGGAGACCACTAGGACTATCATGATCTTGGTTTGATGAGACATTTTTTGTATTTTCAACATGTATTTCATAGTTACCCCATCGATGCCCATAATGGTTATATTGTATATATTTTTTATAGGACTCATGGACATTTATTTGATTATGATAAGATTTATTGTGGTATATGGCATGTTTGTCTATATTTTTTAGATGTGATTGTGATGTATTTGTTAGATTAGATATTGGATTTGATTGATTATAAGTAGGATATGATTATATTTAGATGTTATGTGAATGTTAGGATTTATTTACATGTATAGAAATGATATATGGTTATGTGTTTTATGGGTGTTCTTTAATTTAATGTATATGATGATGTCGATGTCTTTTAATTTCATATATATGATGATGCAGAAAACATAGTTTTTAGATAGATGATGTGATGTTAGGTTTTATTTTTTATGTTATATTAAATGTATAAAATGATACAATGTGATATTATAATGAAATGGAATGTGTTATAACTTGTGACATGTGCTAAGATTTAGGTAGGTGGTTCTTTAGTTGAGATAATGATATGTCTCATAAATGTATAATGTGTAAACCCTCTTACACCAAGGATGTGGATGTATTAGTTAGTAGGTTAGGGTGGTCAAATGGGATATTTTAATGATCAAGCGATACATGTTGTGGGGTGTCTTGAATCTACTCTAAATGTTGGAAATCCACTTTTACTATTGCACTTAGTTAAGAATATACCTATGACATTTGGATAGTAGAGGTCACATTGACTTATAGTGCATGGGGAATTTAAGAGGGAAATTAATTAATTACATTCCCAATTTCATAATGGATAGTCAGTTGGGGCCATCCTCATTCTTAGACGAAAACCAAATATTTAGAAAATACAATAATTAAAAATATAATTCAAATATTTACATACAAACTAATTAAAAAATATTAAAACAACATAAAATATTAAGATAAGTATTTACACAACATAAATATTAATAAGACAACTTAATTACAACATAAAAAAATATTTACATATGGATAATAGACTAAATCTTTCTATCAACAAGATGATGTAATAAAATTTTCTAAAATACACAACTTAAAAGAATGTATAAAGTATTTACAAACTTAAATGAAGTAAATTGGACTTGTGACCTAATTAAAATTTAACTAATATGTATAAACACGTGAAATGGATGAAAATTTATTTACAAAAAAAAGATAAGAATATGTTCAAGGAACTTTGTTAAACAAATATAGACAAGACTACTCATTACATGTATAAGAGGGTGTTAGGCCAAAATGGATAGTTTACAAAGTATCCTAAAATATTGACCAAAGATAATAGGGGAAAATAATTTGGAAATAACTAAGACAAAATTAAAGTAGATATGATTATAATCCTAGGAACTGGATAAAAATTTAAGATTCTATTTACAATTTTTTATAAAATGAATTATCAATCTTGGAGGAGGAATATTTAACGAGTCATATTTAATAGTTAAGTTAGTGGGTATAGTAGGTTATATTCTTAGCATAATGAAAATGGATACGTAAAATTTAGTGCCATTAAGGATAATAGGGAGAAGAGTAGTCTAGAAGAATTGATTTTTGTTTAGATTTGGATGTTAGAACAAAATATTATTTTAGAGTGGATTATATTTTCTAAATGACTCTTTAATAGTTATCACCTCTATACATTTAACATTAATCTACCCAATTTTGAGACACATCTCTTTATTGTCAAATCATATATCTTAATACCACCATTAGGATAAGGTTCACATGGAAAGTGAGTCGACCAGATGGTAAGATTGTAATGATATGAGATGAGGAAGAATGATGGATAGTAAATAAGTTATGCATTGTATTTCTCCCAAATATGTGGTCTTCTAGACAGAGGATCGAAAAATGTAGGTCCTATTAGATATATAATTATTTTAGATGCATGATAATTATTGGCTCATCAAGGTCATCTACATCTATAGTGGCCATTTTATATGCACTGGATCCAAATTTGGTAATAATAACATAAGGTCCAATCCAATTTACTTCAAAATTTACCTTCTTTCTGCGTTCAACATTGGTGTTTTCTTAATTTTCCTTAAGGACTAGGTCAGCAATTTCAAATTCTTATGATTGAATTTTCTTAACAAATTAGCCTCTGAGATTATTTTGATATGCTCTGAGCTGATAAAGGGCATTTTGACACTTTTCATCCAATAATTCTAGATTATGTAGCCACTTATTTCTATACTCATTATTTATTATGATGCCCCGCAAGGATATACATAATGAGGGGTGTTCAATTTCAATAGAAAAGAATTCATCTATTCCTAATACCAAAGATTATGGAGTGGTCCCAATAGGCATTCAGACATTTCTTATATATGAGCAAAGTACATGATATTGTTGCAGATGCCATTTTATTCCAACATCATTGACAATATTCTTATGTATTTTTATAAGCATTTTTTTTGCTTCCACTTTACCATTGCCCTAGGTTAATAATGTGTGGATAAATGTCCATCAATATGATATCGATTGCATAGGTCTTTTGATTCCTGATTCATAAATGATTTTACATTATTTGATATGATTTTTTATGGGATTCTAAAGCGTAAAATGATTTTTATTAAAAGTGAACTTAGATATTTGAAGGCTTGTGGTGTATATGAATGGCATAGATTCCACCCTTTTAGTAAAATACTCTATGGTTGTAATAATGAAATTGTGTCTATCTAATGAGGTAGGAGTATTTTTTCTAATAAGATATAATCCCTATACTGAAAAAGGCCATGGGTTCATTATAGGTTTAAACTCTTGGGCTAGGGCATGTATGAGATTCCCATGATTTTTAATTGAGATACTCTTTAGACCAAGACCTTTGAAATTAATGTTTTTATGTTGTCAAAAAAATGATTGAGAGTTTTTAAAATTTTTCTCCCAATGAGTAAAAAATAAAAATATTAGCTTAGCTTCACTAATTCTTGTGAATGATCTAACTTTCTAGAGAGGATGAATATAAAAATGAAGCTCTTTCTGAAATATTTTACATGTAAATTTGGTCTTTTTTTCGTTTGTGGGTGACACATTCAAAATAGGAAAAAAAGAAGTGTCGTACATGATGTAAGAACTTTAAAAGCATATGTCATTTAAAAATACATGAATAGAAAGAAGAGTGCAAATGTGAATATAAAAATATAACAAAATTTCTGGTATGCTTTTCATACCTGTTGTTAAGAATAATATTTAGAGTTATATGGAAAAATTATTTTTATTTTGAATATTTGAACTATAAACAATCCCGGTGCATGTTATATATTTTTTTAAATTATCATCCTAAGCAATCCATCCATTCAGGGGACCCAACCATGCGTTAAAACAACGAATGAATAGAAAATGTCATTTGTAAACTCCATACAATTTTTGTTTAGAAGAAGGGGTATAGTTCAATGTTATTCTTAAACTCTACTATTTCAAATTAAGTGTACTCATTTTAATCATTCATCATATTTCCTCTAAATATTCTATCGCTATTTTATATCTTAACCAAACCTTATAGATATATGTCAAAATATGTTCCAGAATTTTCCCCTATACTTGCTTTACGCAAAATAATTTATAATATATACATTTTTATAAAATTATAAGTGTTATCATTGTAACATATTTTTAAAATTCATAGTATTTTATCAAACATAGGTATTGAGATGGAGCGATGAATCTATTCGTCCACGTATATATTTCATATTTACGCATTAGAATTAGAAGAATGAGTTTATAGTGTACCATAAAGATGTATTGCTCAATGTGAATAGATTGTTTATATTTGTTGTTTCATATTTTATATTAAAAAAACATTTTCTAAGTGGATATATAGTTAACTAAATTAGTAAATTAACTTTTTAAAATAACCATAAAACTTTGTTTTGGATGTTTGAACATCATAATTGTAGACAAAAAATATTATAATAAATAGACACACTGTACTATTTTTCTTTATTGTTATTTTGAAGAACGGATACTAAAATTGCATTATAGTACTTTTATTAATATAAATTAAATTAAATTTCACAATATTTTTATTCTTTTTCTCCCAAAAATTCATAGGACATCCCTTTTATTTTTACATGTTTTCTTTAAACTCTAGATTTTTTCAAGCTTTTGGATATGCATCAGTTCAATTTTTTAAAATATTAATAGGTGGAATTTATTTATATGATTTTAATTTTATATCTTTTTACATTGCAATCATGTTTATATTGACGCATAATATTCTATCATAACAGTTTAGAAGACCTATCAGCTTGTAAGTTTTCTCAATAATGAAATTTATTTCTTCATTAAAACTCCACGATGGAGGTGTAGCCCATGTGGTGTTTCCAATTTTTTTTTTCAAGGTCTTTCTCAACATGGTTTAGTTTTATTTTCATCGAATTCCTATCAATTATGTTTCAAAACTAGAACTTACACCATTTTCTACTTTATTCCAATGTCATTTTCCAAGGTTTCTATGGTTTACATTTTCATACACCTCTTCAAAATTTGAAACAAATTCTAAATCACAAATTTTTTTGTCTAAATATTCTCTTTGCATTATTTTCCCATTTCCTTATTACTATTATAAATTTCAAATGTTTTAGTTAATGAAACAATTTCCTCCACTTTTTAGTCTTGTTAATAATTATCAACTCCTTGATTGGCATGTTGAATTTTATTTGAAAAAGTGTAAGATTCATTCAAACTAATAACACCATATGTCTCATTTAAATATATTTATGGATGAGGAACATAATGGCTAGATTTGGATTTGTCTCCTATCTTTCCTAACAAATGAGAAGCATGATTTTTATCAGGGTTATGCATAAAGAACTCCTTTTTTTAAAAGTTACTATTGAACTTGAATCTTTTTCTTAAGAGTATATTCTATCTATGCCCTACATTATTAATACCCTATAATTATTATTATTATTTTTAATTAAATTAAATTATAGAAAAATCATATCCATGTTGATAAAATATGTGAAATTGATTCTACATGTATAAAACATACACTGATTTAAGAAAAAACATTGGTAAAAAATAATAGTAAGAGTTGGTTAAAAAAATATATAAGGAAGATGATGTCAACCATAAAATACAAATCTTAAACTATTTTTAAAATTTGGAAGACCAAAATTAAAATGTTTCACTACACAAATCAAATTCCCACAATTCCAAATATTAGTTACTAAGCATAAAAATTTTTTACATAAACATATAATGCAATTCAATCATTGTATATGGTATAATTTTAAAAATAAATGATATTATTTTATGGAAAATAAAAATCTTGAATATATTCATATAGATATAAAATTTGAATTATGTATAAAACCAATATTGGGGAAAAAAAAGTATAGTAGAACTAGGGTGTAAAGATACGCTTTTTGAAAGTATTATTATATTAAACTTTTAAAAAAGTATAAGAAAGTTGTAAACAAATAGGCCAGATAAAAATGCATACCTTTTATATAATAATTTTTTGTAATTCATGTATCCATGTAACATATAACCAAAGCTTATCTAATATTTCAAATTAAATCTAAAACTGTTTAATTTTTCTAGTTATCGTATATATCGAAAACACAAAATAAAAACAAAGTTTATAATATTGTTTATTGTTTAATTATTCATATTTACAAACACATTTTTATAAGAGTGATTACCAAGTTAATAAAAGATACAAATAGTAAAAGCAACTCGCCAAGACCTGGCTTTTCAAAAATAAAATACATCCTTCCTTAAAACTTTCAGAGATTAAAAAGAGAAAAACAAAGCCTTCATTTTAATTTTCCTTCAATTTTTTTAATTTTTCATTTTATTAATTTGTTTAAAATCAAATCAAATTTATCATCATAGAAACAAAAAAGGACCTTAATTTGGTCTCTTCAACTTTATTTTGTCTACACATCATTAAGAAAAGGGACACAAAAGTCCTGAGACTTATTTTTACATTTATGTGGTGCTTAAATGGTGCCACCTAAAAACTTAAAATTGACATCTCACATTGTAGTATGGACCCATGGTTTTGATTACCATGCAAGGGGTCATTATGGTGCCATTTTGGAAGTCTGATCGATTAACAATGGTAAAATCACCAACAAAAATCTATGTGGTCACCAAAATTTGACCATTTAAACTTTGGTTAATAATTTACAACCAATAAAATGAATACACCCAGTTCAAGGTAATGAGGAATTAACACCTCATCACCCTTAAGTTATTACCCATGACCTCAGATTTAATTCTTTGATTATTACACTATTTAATGTTGACCTTCATGCACCATCATCCCTTATTCATTCCATTTGTCGATCACATTGGATGTGTGATGTTGTTTAAGGGAAGATGATTTCAAGTGTTTGGCATATGGGATAATAGGAAGAATAGTAGTGACTACAAGACAACTTTTTGTTAGTTTCCATCACTGCATATAGATGAGGTTATTTATACCTCACTAGGGATATAACCCAAATAATTAAAAAAATTATAATATGGATTTAAATTTTTATTGAAAATTTAAAAATAAAAAGTCCACGTGCCATCATTTCCTGAATTCTTAAACTATAGCTGATTTCAGTGTAGTTGATCTATGAATCATTCAAAATGACTTATTTTGACTTACAAGTTTTAATGGAGACATAAGTTTTTTTATTAGTATGGGTTTATTTAATTTATCGTATGTATAAATGACAAATTAGGTGTATGTCTCAGGATTCATAAATGCACATTTTAGGAGACCCATTTCTATATCCACTAGTGTTTTTCAACATGACCAATCCATGGATTTTGCTTAGCTATCATTGTTTATAGTGGAGGTATTTTATACCTCACTAAGGATATGAGCCTTAATGTGATAGGGTTTTTTTAATATTTTTTGTAATGCCTATTAAAAAACAAGTATTTTTATCCACCTATGATTTATTCTGATGGTTCTTGGGATTATATCTACTCATCATGAGCCTCATGGGTTTTTTGTTTTAGTAACTTTGTCTTTTTCTTATGAATTTTATATAAATGTTGAAATATGTTTTTTTTTAATATTATAGGTTATTATTTCAAAATGATTAATCCTTATCTTTTATTTTGACATCATTGTTTACTGTTGGATGGTGGACCCTGAGCTTATTATAATTCCCAGTTCCTAACATGTGAGATGTGGGCTGGGGGAAAGGCACCCAACTACAGTCACCATGAGGGTCTAGGTGTGTGAAAAATGTATTCTAACATATTTTGACTTCATATTAAATTTTGACCATTCACTATTAGGTTGCAAATCTAATGGTAGAAATTATTTTGGTGCATTTTGCCCTAATATGTAACCCTCCATTATGAGGGCATTGTAATCATGGTAGCACACTAAGTGTGAGTGAAGATAAAATTAAAGTGGATTTATTTTATCTTTATTCCCTCATTTTTTGAACTAAGTAGGAGAAGAACTAGTTATTTTTGTGAGGACGTAGGCCATTCTGGGAGATCCACATTAAATCTAATTTTTTCTTGTGTTGTGTTTTTTGTATTTTACGTTATTAATATTGATCTATGTTTAATATTCATAATTTTTTTTATTAGAACCAAATGTATATTTGGTAGATAAAATCATAGGAAAGAAGGGTTCTTTGTTTCAATGGGAGAAATGATGGAAGAATACAAGTTTAAGGTCGAGAAGTCCAATGGGAAAAACTACCAACTATGGTAGATGAAAATAGAGGACTATCTATATCATAAGGATATTTTCCTATCATTGGGTGAAATAAAAAAGAAATCAGTGACTATGATAGATAAATAATGGGAGGTTCTTGATTGAAAGGCACTAGTAACAATACGGTTGTGTTTGGCAATGTCGATGGCCTTGAATATTTAAAAATAAAAGACAACAATAAATGTGATAAAGGCATTGGATAGATTTTATGAAAAAACTTCAACCTAAAATAAGGTATTTATTATGAATCATTTATCTAATATGGAGATGTCAAAAGGTGGGTATGTTTTTGAACATTTAAATGAATTTAACACGGTCATAGATTATTTAAGATTTGTAGGAGTTAACATTGATGATGATTTTAGGGATATTTTGATTGTATGCTCATTGCTAGAAGGTAAAATGGCTTAGTCATGGTTTTGAGTAATTTCATCTCTAATTCAAACACTTTAATGTTTGATAATGTTATTGTTGTTATTCTTAATGAGAAACTGTGATGAAAAAGCATAGGTGAGACATTAGGTAATGTTTTGACTATGGAGAATAGGAGAGGTCAAATGAAAAATAAAATAGACCAAAAAATAATGGGAAGTATAATAAGCGAAGATCCAAATCTAGAAGAATGTTGGTGTGCTATATTTGAGGGATGAAATGGCACCTAAATAAAAATTAGTGGTTTTAAAAAGGAAAATAAGGACAACAATATAAAAATCAGAAAGTAAATGTAGAAGGTTATGTGTTGCAAGATATTTTAATCCTGTCACTAAATAATATTAACGATTTTTTAGAGTTAGATTCAGGTGCTTCATTTCATGCTACACCACATAGGAAATATTTTCAAGATTATGTTCAACATGATTTTGGACATGTTTATTTTAGTGATGGTGAACCTTGTAAAATTATTTGAAAGGGTAAGATAAGGATTACATTATAAAATAGAAATAAATGGTTGCTTAAAAATGTGAGGCATGTTCCTGAATTGAGAATAAATCTAATTTTAGTAGGGTAGTTGGGAAGTGAAGGTTGCATAGTTACATTTGCAAAAAAATCGTGGAAGGTCACTAAAGGATCATTGGTAATATCAAAAAGAGAAAAGATAGGAACATTAAATTTATATACAGGTAATGTTGACTCTTCCATTGCTTTATCTCTTATAGAAGAGGATATAAAATTATGGAACCATAGACTTGGGCACATGAGTTAGAAGGGGATGTAAGATCTCTACTCAAAGAATTTATTTCTAGATTTAAAGAAGATGGATTTGGATTTTTGTGAGCATTGTGTGTATGGAAAATACAAGAGAGTGAAATTTATTAGAGTTCAAAAGATAAAGAAGGATGAAAAGTTAGATCTTATGTGCATAAATTTATGGGTGATGGCTTAGGTATCATCCATTTATGGTTGTTTTTATTATTTTACTTTTATTTATGATGCAACTAGAAAAAATTGAATTTATTGAATATGAAAAAAATATGATGTTTTGAATACTTTTATGAATTGGAAAGCTTTGGTTGAGAATGAGAAATGAAATAATTTGAAGTGTGTTAGATCAGATAATGGAGGTGCATATTACAAAAAGGAATTGGATAATTATATGTTGTCCCTTTGGATTCATAGACAAAGGATGGTTTCTAGAACACCACAAGAAAATGATGTGTCATAATAGATGAATATGATAATCATGGATTGTGAAAGGAGCATGACATTGCATGTAAGGTTTCCCTTAATTTTTTTGATATATGTTATGGATATTGTTATTTAATTAATAAATAGAAGGATTTTAATTCCTTTGGATGGTGGCATTATAGGGGAAGCATGGAAAGGTATAAAGGTATACTATTCATCTATAAACAGTTTTAGTTGTGAGTCATTTTTCCATAATGATAAATAAATTAGAAAGAAGCTTGAAGAAAAAATTAAGAAATGTACTTGTATTGAATATGGATTTAATGATTTTTATTACTATTTTTGGGATTTTGAAAATTAAAAAATCATTAGGAGTAGAGATGTGATCTTTAATGAGAATTTTATATATAGAGATTAGTCACAATGAAAGAAATAAGAAAATCCAATTATGTAATATGTTGTACATGATGAAATCATTGAAAATAAAATTCTAAAAGTGATAAAATATTATATGTTCATTAAATACAATAATAACAAGTACCTCAAACTCATTAAAGTGTAGTTAAAAGATATACTAGAGTAAGTAGACTCCCTGAACAATACTCTCCTTTAATTTATTATTTATTATTTATTTATGGTGGTGAGCTAGAAACCTATGAAGAAGAAATACACATAGAAACTAGAAATAAGTGAGATCAAGGCATAAAAATGAGATGGACTCTGTGGTAAATTACCAAACATGGGATTTAGTTCAATTTGCTAAAGGTAAAACAACATTGTAAAATTAATGGGTTTATAGGTTGAAGGAAGAAGATGGAGGAAAAAAGAGGTAGAAGGTCATACTTGTTTTAAAGGGGTTTGCACAAAGAAAAGGTATAGATTTTGATGAAATATTTTCTCCAGTTGTCAAAATGATTTCCATAAAAAATATTTTATGTTTGGTAATGTTAAGAGATTTACACCTTCAATAGTTAGATGTGAAGTCTATTTTCTTTCATGATGACTTGGAAAAGAAAATATATATGGATCAGCCATAGGATTACAAAGTCAATGGTAAGGATAAAATGGTCTAAAGGTTGAAGAAGAGTTTATATGGCCTAAAGCAATCTCCAAGGCAATGGTATTTGAAATTTGACATGTTTATGAAAGAACAAGGTTATAGTAGATACCATTTTGACCACTATGTCTATTTTAAGAGATTAGATAATGGTATATATATATCATATTTACAATGTATGTAGATGACATGACTATTATATTGTCTAACATTCATGATATAAATTATCTTAAAATAAATCTTATAAATTCATTTGCTATGAAGGATTCGGGTGTTGCAAAATAAATCCTTGGTATGAGAATAACAAGAGATAAGGAAAATAGAAAATTGACACTGTCTCAATAAGAATACATCAAGAAGGTGTTATTCGAGTTTAATATCTAAGATCTAAAACTAGTGACTACACATTTGGGAGGGTACTTCAAATTAAAGTAAGAATAGAGTCCTGAAATATAAAAATAAATCAATTACATGTCCAAAGTTCCCTATCATTCAGTGTTTGGAAGTTTAATGTATGTTATGGTGTGCATGAGATAAGAAATTGTGCATTCATTGGGAGTTGTCAACTGGTTTAAAAATTATCCAACAAAGGAGCATTGGGATGCATTCAAGTGGATTCTTAGGTACTTAAGAGGGACCGCTGATAAACAATTATGCTTTAGAGGGTCAGATGTTAACCTACAAGGATATGTTGATGTAGACATGGTTAGAGAGTTATATGGTAGGAGGAGAACAATAGGTTATGTATTCATTATTGGTGACATAACAACTAGTTAGTTTTTCAAAATATAGAAGTAGTTCCTTTGTCAACTACAAAGGAATAATATTTTTTAGTTGTAGAAGCAAGCAAGGAGATGATATGGATGCAATAGTTCATGGAAGAGGTTAGTTCAAATATGGAATATTTTAGGTTGTAAGGTTATATCCAAATTATGATTCATTTAGAAAAGTACTAAGCATTCCACTAAAGAAATAAATATATACAACTCAGGTATCACTTCATTCATTCATTTTGGAGGATGGTAAACTAAAGTTGGGAAAGATCCATACAAAATATAATCCTATAGATATATTAACAAAGGTAGTCAAAAAAGAGAAGTTTGAAAGTTGTTAAACTTTAATAGATATTTGGGAATAACAAGGAATATGAGAAATATGTCATGGTTAAAGTTCAAATAAAACTCTATGGAAGAGTTGTAGTGGTGGAGTTGCAGCAATCGGTCTCCAAGTGGGAGATTGTTGGATGGTAGAGCCTTATATCATTATAATAGCTAGATCCTAAAAGTGAGGTTTGTTGCAGGGGGGGAGGGACTAGACCTGCCTAAGCTCACCATAGTGGTCTAAGGGGGTGAAAAATGCATTGTAAAATATTGTAATTTCATAGTAAATATGGACCACTAACTATTATGTCATAGATATAATGGTCAAAATTATGTTGGTACATTTTTTACCTAATATATAAACCTCCTTTGATATGAGGGAATTCTAAACACCATTACACACTGAGTGTGACTGAAGAAAAAATTGCACTAGATATATTATAGGTTTATCCCATCATTTATTAGACTATATAAGAGAAGAACTGACTATTTCTGTTTAAACATATCCCATTTTAGGTGAAGTAATTAAATGTATAATTCTCTTATGTTGTGTTTTATGCATTTCATTTCTATCTTTATTTTATTAAAAATTTCTACACATTCTATATTCCTAACACTTACAAGTGATTTTTTTTAAAGAAAGGAAGGGTTTTTAGTATTATAGGTTTTATTTTATTATTCAAGATTTGACTATTTATCTTTTAAAAATGTGAATATGTGAATCATTCTATGATTTATTTAACGATAGTGAATGTAGTTTAATTTAGTGTTGTCAATGTGTGAGTAATTCAAAATAAATGATTTAGGCTTACAAAAATTACTGACTATTTAATGTTAATTTTTCAATAGATGGTGTATGCTTGTAAATTTTGAGTTATAGATTCAATATACTATATATAATAACTTTACAAAAAAGTAATAAAAAACATCAAAGGGAGATAATATGGAAGTAATAAAAAATTGTAAGAAGATTCTTACTATCATCTTTCTTCTCTTATCTTCCCTCCAAGATATTTAAATGGATTCTCCAAGGATTATTGTCTTTCTTGTTGGGTTGCTTGATAATGTTGTCTTCAAAATCTCAGCTAAGCATGAAAGGATTAATAGAATCTAGGATGCAAGGATAATGGGGATGAAATGAAATTATAAAGGATAAGAGATATTATATATACATTTAAAAGTTCCAAGTCTTTCAAATTATTTACACATAGTATTATGCTTATTTATTTATAGCGTGGTGGGAGAGGATCAAAAGGAATTTTACATTCATAAGAATTCTCTAGTTTTAGATAATTTTATAAAGTTAGAGAAGGATGTATATATTCAAAGCTTCTAGATTTTATTAGGGGTTAATAGGGATTAATTTAAGTGATTAAGGTATGTTTAAGGATGTAGGTGTGTAGGAGAGGATATGGATAGTTTGATTGGGCAATGAGGTGGGGGACCAGGTGGTAGGTATAATATTTTAAATTTAAAATTAGAAAGTGGTTAATTAATGCAGTGGGATTAGTTATTTAATGGTATGCTATTGGGATAATCAAGTGATTAATGTAGCATGGAGGTGTAGGAAGGTCTACATGATGTAGGAAATATTAAATGCAGAATGGAATTTAATTATTTAATAAGGACTATCATTATAGGAATAATCTTAATAATTTATATAATTAGTGGAAAGGTTAGGGTTAGAATATTTATATGTATACATTTGACCCTCTTTGAAAGGGCATTATTACTAAAGAAGAGGGGAGTAATGGTCCTTCACATAAAAACCGATACCCCTTTGATGGGGTATTTGGTTAGGAATGAACTGAATGGTAACTCAAAAAGACATCATGGCATGAGGATCAAGATGATGAGGGGATGGAATGGTCTAGAAGCTTGTTAAGATAATAAAGATAATATTTCCCAAGCATAAATGTGAGGGAAAGAGGTTGCAGGTGTAAGACTAGTCCTAAGGGTGAACACACCTTAGCAATGATGATTAACCATATCAGATGAATATTGTTTGAAATGTCTATGAAAAAATAAATATTTTTATCCATTTATGATTTATTCTGATAGTTCTTGGGATTACATCTACTCATCATGAGCCTCATAGGTTTTTTGTTTTAGCAATCTTTATCTTTCTCTTATAATTTTTTGTAAATGGTGAAATATGTGTTTATTTTAGTATTTTAGGTTATTATTTCAAAATGATTAAGCCTTATATTTTATTTGGACATCATTAATTACTATTATATGGTGGAGTCTAATATTACTATAATGCCCTATTCCTAACATGTGGGGTGTGGGGGAGGGAAATACCTGACACTAAGGTGACCATGGGGGTTAAAAATTTAGTGTAAAATATTGTGATGTCATACTAAATTTGAACCATTCACTATTAAGTGAAAAACCTAATGATAGAAATTATTTTGGTTCATTTTTCCATAATATGTAACTTCCTTTGATATAAGGGCATTATAATCATGGTGGCACACTAAGTGTGAGAGAAAAGGACATTGAAATGGATGTATTGAAATTTTATTCCTTCATTTTTTGAACTAAATAAGAGAAGAAATAGCTATTTTTGTATGGATATAGCCCATTTTGAAATAACCACATTAAATTTATGTTTATCCTGGGTTGCATTTTTTGTATTTTATTTTTGTATTTATTTTATTAATATTACTTTGTGTTATATATTTCTAATAATTGGTATCAGAGCTAAAGGTTTATTTGGAAGACAAAATAGTAGGAGAAGAGGGTTCCTAGTTTTAATGGGAGAAATGGTAGAAGAAGGCATGTTTAAGGTTGAGAATTTCAATGGCCAAAACTACCAACTATGAAAGATGAAAATGGAGGACTATCTATATCATAAGGATATTTTCCTATCGTTAGGAAAAACTAAAAAAATGTCGGTGACTATGAAGGATAAATAATGGGAGGTTCTTGACTTAAAGATACTAGGAACAATATAGCTATACCTGATAATGTTGATGGCCTTCAATTATTCAAAATAAAAGACAATAACAGATGGATAAAGTCATTGGATAGGTTGTAAGAAAAATATTCAACCTACAACAAGGTTATTCTTATAAAGCATTTGTTTAATATGAAAATGTTAGAAGGTGGGTATGTAGCATAACATTTAATTGAATTTAACATGGTCACAAATCATTTAAGCTCTGTAGGAGTAAATATTGAGGATGAGTTTAGGGATATTTTGAGTATGTGCTTAATTCTAGAAAGATGGAATGACTTGGTCATGGTTGTGACTGATTTTATCTCTGATTTAAGCACATTAAAGTTAGATGATTCTATTGGTTTTATTCTTAATGAGAAAATGTGACAAAAATGCATAGGTGAGACATCAGGTAATGTTTTGGCTATGGAGAATAGGAGAGGGAAACATGATAGAGAAAATTACTCAAGGAATCATTAAATTTCAAAGAAGGGCATATCCAAATCTAAAGGCATGTTGGTGTGTTAGATGTGTGGGAAACAAGGAAAATAAAATAAATATCAGGATGTAAATGTAGAATGTGATGTGTTGAAAGATATTGCAATCCTTTCATTAGATAATATAAATGATTCTTGGGTGTTAGATTCATGGGCTTCATTTCATGCTATACCCCATAGGAAATATTTTCAAGATTATGTTAAATTTTATTTTGGACAAGTTTATTTCAGTGATGGTGAACCTTGTAAAATTGTTGGAAAGGGTAAGATACAGATAAAATTATAGAATAGAAATAAATGGTTGGTAAATAATGTGAGGCATGCTCTTGAATTACAAAGAAATCTAATTTTAGGAAGGTAGTTTGGAAGTGGAGGTTGCATAGTTACATTTGTATAAAATTCATGGAAGGTCAATAAAGGATCATTGGTAATATCAAATGTATTAAATGGAGGCACATTAAATTTATATATAGGTAATGTTAACTCTTCCATTACTTTCTCTTCTACACAAGAGGATATAAAATTATAGCACCACAGACTTGGGTACATGAGTGAGAAAGGGATGCAATTTTTCCACTCAAAATAATTTATTGATAAATTTAAAGAGGGTGGATTTGAATATTTTTTAGCACTCTATGTATGTAAAATAGAAGAGAGTCATATTTCTCAATGTTGGGAATACAAAGAAGGATGAAAAGTTAGATCTTTTGGATACAGATGTATGGGTATTGGCTTAGGTATCATCCATTTATGGCTCTTCTTATTATGTTATTTTTATTGATGATGAACTATAAAAATTTGGGTTTATTACACATGAAAAAATGCTGATGTTTTTAATACTTTAATGAAATGGAAATCTTTAGTTGAGAATGAGATAGGAAATAAGTTGAACTATGTGAGATCAGATAATGGAGATGAATATTACAAAAAATAATTTGATAATTATGTGTCTTCCCATGGGATTCATAGATAGAATATGGTTTCAAGAACACCACAACAACATTATGTTTTAGAAAGGATAAAAAGGACAATCATGGAGTGTGCAAGGAGCATGACATTGCATGCAAGGTTGCCCTTATAGTTTTGGATACATGATATGGATATTTATTTTTTTACTTAATAAACGAAGGGCTTTTAATTATTTTATATTATGGCATTTTATATGAAGCATGGATAGGTATAAAGGTAGACTATTCATTTTTAAATACTTTCTATTGTGAAGCATTTGTTGATATTGATAAATAAAATAGAACCAAGCTTGAAGAAAAATTCAATCAATTTACTTTTATTAAACATGGATTTAAAGATTTTTGTTATTGTCTATGGGATTTTGAAAATCAAAAAATCATTAAGAGTATAGATGCCGTGTTTAATGAGAAGGTTATATATAGAGATCAATTTCAACGAAAGAAACAAGAAAATTCAAATATATAATATGTTGTACTTGATGAAATCACTAAAAATAAAATTCCAAAAGTGATATAATATTATGCATGCAACAACTATAGCAATAACAAGTGAATTAAACTAATGAAAGTGTAGGTAGAATATTTACCATAGTAAGTATACTCCATAAACAATACTCTCCTTCACTTTATTATTTATTATTGATTGATTTTGGTGAGCTAGAAACCTATGAACAAGCAATGCATGTAGAAACTGAATAGAAGGGAGAGAAAGGCATGAAAAATGAGATGGACTCCTTTATACATAACCAAACATCGAATTTGGTTCAGTTCCCTACATGTAAAAGAGCATTATAAAATAAATGGGTTTATAGGTTGAAGGAAGAAGATGGAAGTAAAAAGAGGTACAAGGCCATACTTGTTTTAAAGGGGTTTCAAAAAGAGAAGGTATAGATTTTGATGAAATATTTTCTCTAATTGTTAAAATGACTTATATAATAACTATTGTAAGTTTTGTAATAATAGAATATGTGCACCTTGAATAGTTGGATGTGAAGACTATTTTCATTCACAATGACTTGGAGGAGGAATTATATATGGAGTGGTGATAAGAATATCAATTCAAAGGTAAGGAGAAAATGTTGTGTAGGTTGAAGAAGAGTTTGTATGGCCAAAAACAGGCTCCAAGCCAATGGCATTTGAAATTTGACATGTTTATGATACAACAAGGTTATAATACATGTCATTTTGACCATTGTGTCTATTTTAAGAGATTAGATAATGGCTTATATATTAATTTTTTAATGTGTGTAGATGACATTCTTATTGTAGGGTCTAACATGCATGATTAAATAATCTCAAAGGAAAAATAGAAAAGTTATTTTCTCTAAAGGATTTGTGTGTTATAAAACAAATCCTTGGTATGAGAATAAGAAGTGATAGGAAAAATAGAAAAATGACATTATCACAATAGGAATAAATAAAGAAGGTATTATTTAGGTTCAATATGTAAAATATAAAACTAGTGAGTACACATTTGAGAGGGCACTTCAAATTAAACAAAAAATAGAGTTCTAAAATGCATAAAGAAATCAATTACATGTCTAAAGTGTCGTATGATTTAGCATCTTGAATTTTAATGTATTTTATGGTGTGCCTGAGACAAGACATTCTACATGTAGTGGGACTTGTCAGTGGGTTTATGAATAATCCAAGAAAGGAGAATTAGCATGCATTCAAGTCAATTCTTAGGTACTTGAGAGAGACCACTGATAGATAATTATTCTATAAGGGATGAGATGTTAACCAATAAGGATATGTTGATGCATACATTATTGGAGATTTAGATGGTAGGAGGAGCACCATAGATTATTTATTCAATATTGGTGACATAATAATTGGTTATATTTCAAAAATATAGAAGTACTTTATTTGTCAACTACAGAGCATAAAATGTTGCATCTATAGAAATAATCAAGTAGATGATATGGATACAAAAATTCATGGAAGAGTTGAGATAAAGAACTAGAGTATATTGGTATCTAGAGTGTGACTCATTTAGTAAATAACTAAGCTTTTTACTCAAGAAACAAACATATACAACTCAGCTATCACTTCATTCATGCAGTTTTGGAGGATGGTCAACTAAAGTTGGAAAATATCCATGCAAGAAAGAATTCTATAGATATACTAACACAGGCAGTCATAAAGGAGAAGTTATAAGTTTGTTCAACTTCAATAGGTCTTCCAAAATAGAAAGGAATATCAGAAACATGTCAAGGTTAAATTTCAAATAAATGTCAGAGAAAGAGTTGTAGTGGTGGAGTTACAACAATTAGTCTCCATGTGGGGGATTGTTAGATGGTGGGGCATGATCTTATGAAAATGCACAACTCCCTAAAGGTGTGGTGTGTAGAGTGGGGTAATTACCCTCCCGACTAAGCTCACCATGGGGGTATAAGGGGGTGAAAAATCAATTGTAAAATATTGTAATTTCATAGTAAATTTAGATAATTGACTATTAAATCATAGATCTAATGGTGGAAATTATGTTGGTGCATTTTTTCCCTTATATGTAACCCTATTTTGATATGAGGGCATTGTAAACATGGAGACATGCTGAGTGTGAGTGAAGAAAAAATTGTAGTGGATGCATTACGGGTTTATCCCTTCATTTATTGGACTAAATAAGAGAAAAACTGACTATTTCTATGTGAATGTAGCACATTTTGTGTGAAATAGGTTAAATATATATTTTTCTTATGTTGTGTTTTATGCATTTTATTTCTATCTTTATTATATTAAAAATTTCTATGAATTTTATAATCTTAACACTTACAAGTGAGTTTTTTTCAAGAAAGGATGTTTTTTTAGTACTCCAGGTTCTTTTTTATTATTTAGGATTTGATTGTTTGTTTAGAAAAATGTCAATATGTTAATCATTCTATGATTTCTTCAATGATAGTGAATGTGGTTTAATTTGGTGTTGTTGATGGGTGACTCATTCATAATGAGTGATTTTAGCTTACAAAAATTACCAACCATTTAAGGTTAATTTTTTAAAAGATGGTGTATGCTTGTAAATTTTGACCTATGGATTCAATATACTATATATAGTAACTCAACCCAAAATTCACAATAAACATCAGAGGAAGATAATATGGAACCAATAAAAAATTATAAGAATATTCTTGCTATCATCTTGCTTCTCTTATCCTCCCTCCAAGATCTTTAAATGAGTTTTGTGAGATTATCGACTTGCTTATTCAACTGCTTGATAATGTTGGCTTCAAAATCAGAACTAAGCATGAAAGGATTAATGGATTATAGGATTTAAGGATAATGTAGATGAAATGAGGGTGTGAAGGCTATGAGATATTATATATACCTTTAAAAGTTCTAAGTCTTTAATGTTAGTTCCACATAGCTCTACGCTTAGTTATTTATAGGATGGTGGGAGAAGACTAAAATGAATTTTACATTAATATGAATTCTCTAGTTTTAGAGAATTATATAAAGTTAGAGAAGGATCTAAATTTTAAAAGCTTCTAAATTTGATTAGGTGTTAATAGTGATTAATTTAGGGGTTTTAGGGAGGTTTAAGGACGTAAGTGTGTAGGAGAAGTTATGGATAGATTGGCTAGGGCAAGGAGGTGTGGGATTAGGGGTAGGTACAATATTTTGAATTTTATGTTGCCAAGTGGTTAATTAATGGGGTGGTAATAGTGATTTAATGGGATAATCAAGGGATTAATATAACATGGGGGTGTCGGAAGGTCTGCATGATGTAAGAAATATTAAATAGGGAATGGAATTTAATTATTTAATTAGGACTATGGTTATGAGATTAATTTTAATAAATAATATAATTAGTGAAATGGTTAGAGTGAGAAGATTTATATGTATCCATTTGACCCTATTAGAAAGTTAATTATGACTAAAGAAGTGGGGAGTAATGGTCTTTCAAATATAAACTATTACCCCCTCAATTGGGTATGTGGATAGGAATGAACCGAATGGCCACTCCAAAAAATATCACGGGGTGAGGATAAAGATGATGAGAGGATGGAATGCTCTAGATAAAAGTTGAGATAATAATGATAAAATGCCCGAAGCATAAATGTGAGGGAAAGAGTTTGCAGGTGTAAGACTATTCCTAAGGGTGAACACACCTTAGAAATGATGATTAACATTATAATATGAATCCTAAGAAAATACCAATGTCAAGGAGAGAGGCAAGTAGATTAATTGTATATGATGAATAATATTAAGACAAAGACATATGTTCAAGAAATGGATAGATAAATAAGTCCATGCGATGTTGATAATTCCCATGCAAGGGAGAGCAATAGGCTGAGAAAAGGATAAAAGATAAGTGGTTTATGATGATAGATAGATTTTATACAAAGATAATAGCTCAAAATGATTTAATATATTAGAGTGACAATGGGAGGATGGGATGGGAATTACTGTCTAAGCTACATTCGGTCACTAGAAAGTGGCCAAGTGCTACCCACATAGTCTAAAAATACCTTAGGAGGATGTAGTTTTGACTTGAGATGTTAGATAGGGAATGGAGAAATATAAGACTATACCCAAAAAATGATTAAAATGACATGTAGGATGGAGATTTATTATTGGAAATCTCCTTAAATGATGGATGAATAGACATGTGAATCAGAATGAGTTATTTGGATAAATGGGTCAAGTTGACATGGACTAAAGTAGGGTAAAAGGTGAAAAGACTAGGGTTATGGGGGGTTAAATAGAAAATTGTGGGGTAAAAGAAGAAAGTTTGAATCTTGGATTTTATAATATTTTACTCTAGAGGTATCAAGAATGGATTACATTCCCACATGCTTCCCACCACAGATAAAGAGTTTGTGAGTTCCAATCACCAACTGAGGTACGACAAGTAGTAGGTACCCCATCTTAGTTTTTCATTTTGTGAGTTCCAATAACACAAAATCATAACCGAGGTTATTTCCCTAGTTATAGTTTTATGCATGCAATTTGGAGTAATGCACTTGTTACCCATGGTTTTCAAAAATCACTTGTAGCAAATTGTGGTTTTATAGAACCATCACCATTGAACTATAGTTTTACATTTCCATTTAAGGTGACTTATGGTTTCATAAATCCTTAGGTGGTGATTACTAATCTTTCAAAACTAAAAGAAGAGGAGCAATTTTCAAAAAATTGTATGTTAGGGTTAGGAGCCAGAAGCAATTTTATTGAAGTTTGTTTTTAAGACTTAGTTGGGTAAGTGGATAAGATGGTTATAGGTAGATTGATAGGTATAATAGGTATGGATAGATAGGGTAGATATGGGATATGAAAAAGTTAGGTTAGGGTGTTAGTTTGTAGTGATTAAGGCTAATAGGTTTGGTGGTGTTAGAAGATTTAGGTGTGTTATCATCTAGACTATGACGACTACTGGTATTACATAAGATACATCAACAAAGGTTGGTTGATATTGGAGTAATAGAGATGAATAACCTATATTATATTGATATGATGTCATTTATTTAGATAAACTATGCTCTCATCACTGCATTAGTGGAGAGATCACATCTTAGGTTAAGAAATTTTCACTTCATCATAGGAGAGATGATATTGACTTTGGAGGATGTGTGGTGCATTTTATGATTACCTATGAGAGGATATGTGATCTTTTAGAGGTCATGGGAATAAATCATGATTGTACAATGGCTGTGTGGACATATATAGGTAAGATTTTGTGATTCATGCATTGACATTGATAGAGACTTCATAGACAATAATATTGACAAGTTAACCCTAGTATTCATGTTACTTATTAATAGAATATTATTACCAAAAAAGAGTGGTTAGTGGTTTCATATATATTTATGGGATGTAGTGGTAGACATGGTGCATGATTATCAAGTTTTTTCATGGGGACCTATTATGTTGGTCCAGCTATATAAGGATCTTTATATGGGGGTATATATAAGAGTTATGAGTTTGTAAACCTCATTATTGATACAAATATATTATTATGAGAATGTGGAAATCAAGAGATCACTAGGTACATGAGCAGTTCATAATCCTGATCGTTTACTAGTTTTTAGATGGTACATCATTTTGGGAGTGAAGAGAGCTCATGTATGCGATATGAGATTTTATAATAAGGCATTAGATAGTTTGATTGAGGAATAGATTATTTGGATGAAATACATGATGGTATAGTGGGGATGGGAAGAGGATATAAACTATACCTATGTGCTAACAAAGCATTATTTTATAGGGCATCAAGATTACAACATAGAGAGATATCATTCTAATAGAGTGAAAAAATAGTTTTTACATTAGTAGGATCTCTTAAGAGAGGATAATAAATTTTTTATGAGTGCTAGAGATAGGCCTAAGTAGGGGCATATAGTTGAGAAGGCATTAGCATAGGTAGATGATGATAACATAGTTCCTATAGTATATGATTATTAGATATCTATAAAAGATCCTAAAATTACTATTGATTATAGAAGATGGTTTAAATAGAGATGTCCATAGATATTGTTGAGACCATCATAGGTTCATAAGATGAAAGGGGTAATATGGGGGATTTTATAGGCATAGGAATGTTTGAGGAGATGATGGGCATAGAGGCTATAGCTATAGGCTAAGAGATATGGTGGGGATGATGGTCATGATAGGATTGATAAGGATTTGATGGTTATTGATGGGGGTGATTAGGGTGTATCCAAGGGTGATAAAGGTGTGGGTGGGGGGATCACAGAGTGAGGGGGAAAGAAATTGATGTTGTGGGGCCTTCTAGTCCACCTATTAGTGTGGAAAACTAGGAACAAATTTATAGTCTTGATTACAAGGTGACGATGAAGGTGGCTCAGGTAGCCAAGATCAGTGCTAAGAAAGACAAATATTTCCTAGAGTTGATAGATTTATAATGATAGATAGTGTAATAGGATATGTATATGGGCCCAATATTATCTCACCTGAACACATAGGTGGGATAGATTATAACCACAAATGTATAAATAGTAGCTCTATAGGGTAAGATAGGTTTAATTCATGATAGAGATAATAGATAACATCCCTACAGGGTTAGATAGGGTGGACTCAGGCTATAATTACAAATATAACATCCCCACAAGGTCAGATAGGTTAGATTCAGACTTGATTTGGCTAACGAGAGGCAGAATTACAAGTAGCTAAGGAAACCTAGGATGAGGGAGACACTCTATTAAAGAGACATGGCTTAGAAGATTTGATAGTTCAAATACCATGTCTGACTAGAGAGACTATAAGGGTGTGGTGATAGTAGATCAGTGAGCTCCATCTTATAGGGCTAACACTACTCATTCTATACATCAATCATCTAGGAGACAACTAAGACTCTCATTATCTAGGTCTAACATGACATTTTTTGGTATTTTGGACATGCATTTCATACTTACCACATTGATGCCCATAATTCTTATATTGTATATATTTTTTAAAGGACTCATTGAAATTTATGTGATTATGATGAAATTTATCGTGGTATAGGGCATGTTTATGTATATTTTTCAATGCTATTGTGATTTATTTATTAGATTAGATATTGGATTTGATTTATTATAGGCATGAGATGATTATATTTGTATGTGACGTGGATTTTATGATTTATTTACATGTATCTAAATTATGTATGATTATGTATTTTATGGGTGTTCTTTAATTTAATGTATATGATGATGTGGATATATTATAATTTCATGTATATGATGATGTAGATGACATGGTTTTTAGATAGATAATTTGATTTTAGGTTTTAATTGATATGTTGTATTAAATGTATTAGATGATATAATGTGATATTATAAATAAATGGAATGTGTTATAACTTATGACATGTGTTGAGATTTATGTATGCAGTCCTTTAGTGAGATAATGATATGCCTCATAAATTGATAATGGGTAAACCCTCCTAAAAAAAGGAGGTGGATGGATTAGTTAGTATGCTAGGTTTGTTAAATGGGATAGTTTAATGATTAGGTGATGTAGATTGTGGGGTGTCTCGAATCCAATAGAAATGTTGGAAATCTAGTTTTACTATTGCACTTAGTTAAGAGTATACCTATGATATTTGGATAGTCAAGGTCACATTGACTTATAAGACATGGGGAGTTTAAGAGGTAACCTCATTAATGAAAATCCTAATTTCATAATGGATAGTTAGTTGGGTCCATCCTCATTCCCAGACCAAAACCAAATATTTACAAAATACAATACTTAAAAATATAATTCAAACATTTACATACAAACTGATTAAAAAGGATTAAAACAACCCAAAAGATTAAAATAAGTATTTACACAACATAAATATTAATAAAACAACTTATTTATGACATAAAAAAATATTTACATATGGACAATAGATTAAATTTATATATTAACAAGATGATGCAATTAAATTTATAAAAAAAAAAAAAACATAACTTAAAAGGATTTATAATGTTAACTAAAGTAAAATTTATCTTTTACCTAATTAATATTTAACTAATATGTATAAAAGTACCAAATGGATTAAAATTTATTTACAATAAAAATGATAACAATGTGTCCAAGGAACTTGGTTAAACAAATTTAGACAAGACTATTGATAACATGGATAAGAGAGTGTTAGGAAAAAATGAATAATTTAAAAAGTATCATAGAATATTTACAAAAGATAATAGTGAACAATAATTTGGAAATAATTAAGATAAGATCAAACTATATATGATTATAATCTCATGAACTGGATAAAAATATAGGATTCTATTTAAATTTTTTTATAAAATGATTTATACATCTTGGAGGAGGAATAATCAATGATCATTATTTTATAATGATGTTAGCTGGTTTAGGATGGTATATTCTTAGGGTAACTGAGAGATATAAGTAAAATTTGGTGCCATTAATGATGATAGGGAGAAGAGGCATCTAAAAGAATTGATTGTTTTTAGATTTAGATGTGAGAAGAAAATATTGTTTTGAAAGTGGATTATATGTTTCAAATGAATATTTAATAGTTATCACCTCTATACTTTTAACATTAATCTAACCCTTTTTTAGACTTATATCTTTTTCTTTTCAAAGCATATATCTTAAAACCACCATTGGGATCAGGTTCATACACAAAGTGAGTGGAGTAGATGGGAAGATGGTAATGATGAGAGATAAGGAAGAACGATGGATATTAAAATAGTGATGTATAGGTGTTCTCCAAAATATGATGTCTTATAGATGGAGGATCAAAAAATTTAGGCCCTATTACATATAGAATTGTTTTATATGCATGATATTTATTGGCTCATCAAGCTCATCTGCATCTACAGTGTCCATTTTATATACCCTTGATCCAAATTTGGTAATAATAACATAAATCCCAATCCAATTTACTCCAAAATTTCCCTTATTTTTTCATTCAACATTGGTGTTTTTTTAATTTTCCTCAAGGAGTAGGTGACCAATTACAAATTCTTAGGACTAAATCTTCTTACAATATTGGCCTTTGAGCTTATTCTGATATTCTCTAAGGTGATCAAGGGAATTTTGACAATTTTCATCCAATAATTATAGATCGTGTAGCCACTCATTTCTATACTCAATGTTTATTATGATTCCCTACAAGGATACAGATAAAGAAGGGTGTTCAATTTCAACTTAAAACATTGCATCTATTCCAAAATCCAAATAGTATGGAGTGGTCCCAATAGGCATTCAGACACTTCTTCTATATGATCAAAGTATAGCATATAGTTTTGGATGCCATTTTCCTCAAACATCATTTAAAAACTTCTTAAGTATGTTTATAAGCTTTGTGTGTGTTGATTCCGCTTGGCCATTGCCCTAGGGTAATAGTGTGTTGATAAATGTTAATCAATATGATATCGATTGCACAAGTATTCCACTTCCTGATTTGTAAATGATTTTCCATTATTTGATATGATTTTGCATGGGATTATAAAGTGGAAAATTATTTAATTAAAATTTAACTTTGATATTTGAATGCCTATGGTGTATATTAATGGCATAACTTCCATAATTTTTGTAAAATACTTTGTGGTTGTAATAATGAAATTATGTCCATTTGATGAGACAGGAATATTTTTTCCAATAGGATCTAATCCCCATACTAAAAAAGGCCATGGGTTTATTATAGGTTTAAGCTCTTGGGCTAAGGCATGTATGAGATTACCATGCTTTTTAATTAAGGTATTTTTTAGAACAAGACCTTTGAAATTAATTTTTTGAAGTTGTCCAACAAATGATTTAGAGTTTTTACATTTTTTATCCCAACATGTATAAAATAAAGATATTTGTTTAGATTCCCAAATTCTTGTGAATGATCTAATGTTTTAAAGAGGAGAAATATAAAAATGAATCTCTTTTTGAAATGTTTTACACCATTTTATTTTATTTTTGATTTGTAGGTGACCCATTCAAAATAGGAAAAAATGAAGTATCACAGATGATGTAAAAACTTTAAAAGCATATGTCAGTTTAAAAATATATGCATATAAAGAAGAGTAAAAATGTCAATATAAAAATATAACAAGATTTTTGGTGTGATTTTTGAACCTATTGTTAAGAATAATATTTACAATTATATGGAAAAAGTATTTTTTTTTAATATTTTAAGTGTAGACAAGCCCTGTGCAAGTTGTATTTTATTTAAATTATCGTCCTAAGCAATCCATCCACTTAGGGGACCCACCCATGCTCTAAAACAAGCAATGAATATAAAATGTCATTTCTAAACTTTATACAATTTTTGTTAAAAAAAGGGGGTATAGTCCAATGTTATTCTTAAACTCTACTATTTCAAATTTAGTGTACTCATGTTATGCATTCATCATATTTCCTCTAAATATTCTCTCCGTGTTTTATATTTTAATCAAATCTTATAGATATATGTCAAAATATCTTCTATAAATTTTCCCACATACTTTCTTTATACAAAAATAATTTTTAAAATATACATTTGTACAAAATTTTAAGTGTTATCATTGTAACCTATTTTGGAAATTCATAGTCTTTTATCAATCAAAGGGATTGAGATGGAGTGATGAATCTATTTTTCCATGTATATATTTCATATTTCCTCATTGGAAGTAGATTAATGAGTGGATAGTGTAATATAAATATGTATTTCTCAATGTTAATAGATCGTTTATATTTCTTGTTTCATATTTTATATTCTTAACTTGTTTTCTAAGTGAATATATAATTAACTACATCACTAGATTAACTTTCTAAAATAGCCATAAAACGTTTTTGTGGAAATTTGAACATCATATTTCTAGACCAAAAATAATATAGTAAATAGACCCACTATACTATTTTTTTATATTGTTCCTTTAAACAACAACTACTAAAATCGCATCAGAGTACTTTTTTCAATATAAATTAAATTGAAGTGTAGGGTATAAACAAGGGCCATATAGTAACTAGTCCCTATCTTTACATTTAACAATAGATTTTATTTATTATTTATTCTATTGAAATAAAAATATTGGCATGAGATATATCCATACCGCCATGTAGCATTTGGTCCCTATATTTATATTATAAATTGTTTAAAATTGATTTTTTATGTAAATTTGCAATGTAAAATCACTACAATAGTAAATATTTAATATGTGAATGGAGTTTAATTTCTAATCTATATCTTTAAATATAATATTAAAATAACTATTTTTCACACTAAAAATGATGCATTCTAATTAAAATACTATAATTTTTTTAAAAAAAAGTGCTTCAAATTATAGTTTTCATAATTAAACATTTCATGTCAATTAAATATAAAATTAATGACTAATTTTGAATGCTGACATGGATTGAAGTCCTTAACTATTTAATGTGCATATTGCTCAGTTACATTAGCATAGCAATTTTTTCCAAATTTTCCCAATTGGCTCATGTGTGAGTCAAACTATAGTCCTATGCAAATGGATGATGTAAATGTTTAGAACTTGGATAAAGCATGCTCTAACGATGTTAGAAGACAAAAATCCCATGTTATTTATCAGTACCACCTCTTCATGTTAGTGCTAGTGCCAGAAATAATAAAATCACTGCCTTCATATTTAATTAAAAAACTAAGAAGGAAAATTTAGTGGGAAATTATTTTTAGTATATATAAATATGATCCTAATTTATATGTGCATGACCAAATAAAAAATACTAAGTGATTTAAAAATTTTACCTCTACTTTAAATTATATGTTGTGTATTTGATGGCACAAATATTAAGTTATCATATTCCCCTTCAAAATATTTTACTCCTACAAACAATGTAAACAAACACCATTTTCAATGTGTTTGATTGCAAGGAATCTATAATGCATACAAAAATATTTTAGGATGTGTGTGTTAATGCTCATGATGGTGCTCATGATGGTAATCATTTGAATTTTTCATAATAAAAAACAATACAAAAATAGAAAAGTATTAGCATTTCCAACATTCCAAATTGAAGGCAAGAACTATTTTTACCCAATTAATTGGAGATTCTACTTATACAATTTCTCTCTGCTTACTGAATTTATATATTAATAGTGTCTCCCCAATCTAGACTCTTTAATAAAAATACTTATGTAGAGGGTGTGTGAATATTATTAATTCATTTGGTATACTAAAATGGAGATGCACACTTTTGCAAGATCTAGGCGTAGAGTTAGAAAAAGTGCCCAAAATCATAGTGGTATGTTATGTGCTTCATATTTTTTTATAAATGAATAATGTAGATGAGCCACATAGATAATAAAATTCATGTTTTAATTTTAAGACTCAATTGTGTACTCAAGGAATGGAAAGAGATCAATAAAAATCACAAAGATACATTATATTCCTTGAATGGAAAAGATAATATAATATTAATTTGAAGTAATGTTATACTATTTTTGTTAGCTATTGTATATATTTTTTGAAGTTATGAACTGGATATAAGATGTAATTATTTTATGTATGTGAATCAAGTGTAGTGTTCTACATGTGTAAAATATTATTTGTAATTTGAAGTTGCACATCCAATATATTCTACATTTATTTGCCGTCTTATTCTAGTCTTACACGCTCATGTTTTAATCTACCTTCCTCAATTTATTTCATTTTTTGAGTGAAATGGTACAAGATTCTTATCTCCAAAATATTCATAGGATAGTCATTTTCATTTTACAAGTTTTCCTTCAACTCTATATTTTTTGAATGAAGTTTTTGGATATGCACCAATTCAATTTTTTCAAATATTAATAGGTGGAATTTATTTTTATGATTTTCATTTTGTATCTTTTTACATTTAAATCATGCTTAGATTGACCCATTATTTTATATCATAACCTTTGATAAGAACAATTAGTTTGTATGTTTTCTCAATAATGAAATTTATTTCTTCATAAAAACTCCACGTTGAAGGTGTAGCCCCTACGGTGTTTCAAATTATTATTATTTTTAAGGTCTTTCTCAAATTGGTTCACTTGTTTTTTCATTGAATTCCTATCAATTATGTGGTCCCCAAAAACAAACTTCTCATTTTTAGGACAACATGTGAACTATTTTGGTTCAACAAACCAAAATAATCTCTTCCCTTCTCAAAATTTGTTCTGAGTATTCAAATTCCTCATTTTTCAAGCTTCTCAGAGAATCTACAGACTCTGTAGGCTAGAATCTATGAACTCTATAGGCTTGAAACTATGGACTCTATAGGAAGAAAATCTATGGACTCTGCAAGAAAATTTCCATGGGCTTCACAGTTTGATTTCTACAAACTCTATAGGAAATAAGTAAGCTCTCAACACTTAGGTGATTTCAAAGTTGGTTCAATGACAAGGTTCAACCAAAAGAGCTCATTGGCAAGCTTCTAAGAAAGGATTGAACCATTGAACCATTTTTGTTCAACGGGTTTAAAAGGTTCAACAGGTTCAACGACCAAATGGTTCAATGTGTTTGGTTAAAAAAGATCAAAACGACTTAGCCAAATAAAAAGAATGAACCGATTGAACAATAGAACCTTGAACCAAAGTTGGTTTAATTAGTTGATTCAAGTGACAGGTTCAAAGGTTCAACTAGTGTGATGAAGATTAAAGAGCATAGAAAGAACAAGGAAGTGACAGACTAATGGTTCAACAGGTTCAAAAGCTTCTACAGGTAGGTTCAATCAAAAGAACAAGTTTCCAACACTTAGTCATTTTCAGGGAATGAACCATTGAACCGTTGAACCATTAAACCACTTTGGTTCAAAGGTTCAACAGGTTCAAGTTTCAAGGTTTAATGCATTCAACAAGGCTTGTTTCAAACAATCTTGGTTCAAGAGATCAATAGAAACAAGGGAATGAACCATTGAACCATTGAACCAAAGTTGGTTCAATCGATCGGTTCAAGCGACAAGTTCAAAGGAGTGCCCCAAGCATCAAAGACACAAGTGCCCCTGTAGAGGGAATTTCTAGAAAAAGTGACTAAGGAAACAAAAACCTGACAGAATGTAGTGGATGTTGCCATGTGTCACAATTCAAGATTCACACAAAATTGACTAAGGCAAATTTCCAAGGGGCAAACAACCCTTTCAGAGGACACTTAGAAGCTGAAGTGAACCATTGCAAAAACTTGAAAGGCTAATTTGGAGCTCAAACAACCCTTGTGGAGGGTAGGAAGGGGGAAAATAGACCAATTCAAAGGCCAAAAGAACAAAGGCATTCCTTCAAACAAGTTTCCCTGAGAAAAGTAATAAAGTGAATTCCTTTAGGAAAATGAACAAAGCAAAGGGCAAAGAGAAATCCTTCAGACAATTTATCTGAAGGAATTTACTCAAAAAAAAGAAAATCATGGTGGAAAGACAAGGCAAAGAATATTTCCTTTGGACAAATTGCCCAAAGGAATTCCTTTAGACATTTTGTCTAAAGGAAATAAAGGACAAAGCCTGCTGTAAGAAAGAAACCTAAAGGCCATATGAAGACCACCCGATGGGTAGATACCCTTGTAGGGGGATCTTTTCAACCCAAAGTAGACCATTTCTCAAGGCCCTAAAGGGCAGGTCCCCTTTGAGAAAGATCAAATGATAAAGCTGAAGGAATTGCTGAGGAATGTGACGTGCCTATGGATGTTAAAGTCTTAATAATGAAATAGTTGTTGATCCTTGTAGGTTTAAGCATGGACCCAAATGCATTCAAAGGATTTAAGGCCAAGGCCAAAAGGAACAATAGCTGAGAGGAACATAAAGAGCACTAATAACCAAAAACATTTATGCATCAAATACATTTCTAGAAGTAGACAGCCAGGTGGATATTGAAAAATGCAAACTTTCAATAGCGTGACCCATTTCTCTACATTGAGAAAAGAAAATGGGTAAATTCCCCTAAACTCCAGCATGTCTTCTTAACAAAATTCAATGCAATATGATGTGTTACTATTCCCAAGTCCTTTTTGAAGAGGCTATATAAGGGACTCTCTTTTATTGTTTTAGATCTCTCTCTGATGATCAGAAATAAAACTCTGCCCAAATTGAAAGGCATTACTAAGAATTTGAGCTCATATTGTCAATCATACTTTGTTATTAGAATAAGAAAGAAAGTGACTTTTCAAACTTTAAGTTGTGATATCTTTGTTGTTGGGAAAACTGTTCTTATGTTTTTTTCCTTAATATATTTTCTATTCCTTTAATTCAATCAGCAAAATTAGAGAAATTTGTCAGGAAGGTGTCCTAAAGCCAACTGTGGAGTGACTTTGTGCCCCCAAAATTGCCTTTAGTGTGTTTTATTTTTGTTTCTATGTAAACAACCTTGGGACAACTTTATGCCCTCATTGTCCTTCGTATCTCACTCTTGCACAATTGAGGTGGAGACTTTGTGCTACATCTCAATATACTGGTTACTACGTCCTTGGTTACATTTTGTAATTACTACCATGAGTATTTCTATGGTTTTCTAGATAGTACTTCTAAAAGAAGAGTACTTTCTGTCATTTCCCTTGAGACTTTTCCTTTGATTTAAATGCATCATCTCTGAAGAAAGAGAGATGGATGGTTTATCTTATCCTTGAGTACTATTTTATGTTTATCTATATATATATAGCATACCTATTGGGAACCTCCCCTTGATGAGGGAGAGATTAGTCCCCTTTTGATGTGGTAAATCTATACATTTGGATGACCAATCTTCCTATTTTAGATTAAAAGACCTATTTTTTTATCAGTACGCTGATCGATAAAATATTCAAGCAACAATTTTTTGTGACTTCACTGGGGACATAGTTATGTGCATTATAAAACCTCAAGTTTCAGATTAAATCAGTTTCTACCATTATTCATTATAGAATCCATTCCATTTCTATGTCTTACTCATTATCATTAGAACATTACCATTCACCTCCACACTAATTGGGAAAGAATGTGTTGTTCTAAGCCTCAAGATTCAAACCAAAGCAAGGTCAATTTTTTTCCATTTTTGTTTCACAATCTGGTAGATTCAAGGTATACACGAAGCCAAAGGGCTAAAGGTATTATTGACCCTGTATTCGAGTTGGTACAGCAAAGTAATTTTGATTTGTTTCCTTCACCATCTCGCCTCCAACAAACCAAGAGCTTTCCTTCTACTAAAGTTAGATATCCATTGCCAAACGAAGTATCCACTTATATTGTTGATAAAGCTTTGCCAATAATTACTCCTCTAAGATTTGTTATTCAACCTTTTAATAGTCATATAATGTAGCTCAAGGCCCCTGTGGTAATTCTTTTGGTCCCCTCAATCTTACTTCACCTCTACATGAGCTCCCACATAGTTCAAGGAAGAATATCCCCAAATTCTATGGTGATGGGAAAGTTCATCTTCATGAACACATTGTAGCCTTCAACATAACCTGTGGAGTAATTGGAGTAGAATTTGAAGATGTAGTAATCAAGCTATTTGTAGAAACATTACATGGTGCTGCTGCAGATTGGTTTTATCATCTACAGGCTTAGTCGGTAACTGATTGGAATACCCTCAACGCTATGTTTGAAGCCATATTCAAACCTACAGAAGATGCACATGCACTTATGGCTCGACTTCCACAGATGAAGAGAGAACCTCATGAAATAATGAAGAAATTCATAGCCATGTTTGACAAACTGAGAAATAGAATTCCTATAATTTCTCGACCTATAGCTGAGAATCTCAAATGGTTCTTCATTAATTCTTAGTTACCTAAAGTAAGTTTTCTTTTGAGACATGCTAGTCAAATAGATCTTATTATAGCTCAACATTTGGCCACTGAGGTAGAAGATGATCTCATCTTAACAGTGAAGATAAAAAGAAAGCCAAATAAAAATAGACCCTCATCATCTTCTAAATATTCATCTATAGGCACCACAGATCCAATGGTGCAAAAGTTGGCAAATGAGTTAGTTTTTCTCAAAAAGCAAATGGCACAAGGAATATCTTCTGTTCCTTCATATAGAGATATGCCAAGAAGGACATTTTCAAATAATTCATATCAAGGAAATCTTGCCAGGAATCAAGGGCAACAAAATCATCTTCCTCCCCCATAAGGAAAACTTACCCTAGAATCTCCTCCAACCAATTTAGCAATGGGATATCTTGAATCAGAATCAAAGTTCTCTTTCTAGTCTAAATTGAACCAAGAAAATGACTCCCACATTGGTTTCTTGAACTACCAGGATGAACCCAGAAGCAAATGAGAAACTTTTGGTGGATCATATGTAGTGTTTACTAGGTCCAAGAACCAATTAGTCTAGCAAGATGATAAAGGGAAGATAGAGGAGCAACCTCAACAAGCAATTAAAATTGCTAAGCGTGGAACCACTCTGCGTTTCCAGTCAAAAGATTTGGTGATCACCTAAAAGGTAAATACATCAATTTCACCATCACCTTCTACTTCAATTTCACAAACTAGCCCTCCTCCTATCCCTCCTAAAACCTAAAAATTTGAAATACCTTCCTCTGTTCCTAATCTGATTTAGCCATTTGACATAAGCGATCATGTAAAAGAGACCAAAATACAAATGTCTAAATTTGTATATTTGTAGTCCAATCTTAATCAATTAGATAATTTGGTCCAATGTGTCAAGAACCAAACCATTCATGTAGGACAAAAAGCTAAAAAGGTAACTCTTGATTCCCCAAAAAACATGCCCATTCTGAATAATCTTTTCATTACTCCTCCAGCTACTCTTGGGAAAATAGAACCTTTCTATGTTTACCTGTTAATAAATGGTCACAAGCTAAGTAATTGTATTATAGACTCAGGTGCATCTGACAATGTCATGCCTGCTAAAGTAGCTGAATCTCTTGGCCTCACACTGACCAAGACATTTGGAAGATGTTTCTCCATGGAAAACAAGCAAGTACCATTACTGGGGCAAATCAAAGATGACCAATTTTCATTTATAGCCTTACCAGACAAGAGAATCAAGATGACTATCTTGGTGGCTGACATCCCAACATCCTATGGCATTTTGCTTGGATGAAATTTTTGTAAGGATGTGGGAGGAGAACTAAGCATTGACCTGTCTGAGGCAAGAATCCCTGTCAAAGGTGTAATGAAGAGATTGCTCCCTAAAAAGGAGGAAAAATATGTGGTCACCCAAATATCAGCCTCTAAAGCTCAAATTCTTTTTATATCCTCAGGTATGGGTAACTACTTTCTATCTACAAATGAAGTGCATGAAACATCTGATAAAATTATTGAAAGTGTCAACCCAAAAATTAGTTCAACTAGAATAGCAAAAGAACTGGTAGGTTGCAATACAAATGAAGAAGGACCTCCCTCTCTAATTAAGGAAAGTCTAAAGAAAAATTAGTATCTGATGAGGTATGGACTCTGGAGCTTGATGGTAGTTGCTCCTCTACTAGTTTAAGAGCCAGGATTGTGTTGATATCTCCTAAAGGAGATATTTTTCCTTCATTTTACAAATTAAAATTTACTAACACTAACAATACAATTGAATATGAATCTTTGTTGCTTAGATTGAAGGCTACTCAAGAAAAAGGCATCAACTTTCTTCATGCCAAAGGAGATGCTGAATTAGTGGTTTGTCAAGTGAGAAACTTATACCAAACCAAGAATGAAAGATTACGCCACTATCACATCCTGGTTTGGAACCAAATTGAAAGCTTATATGCTTTCAACATTTCTGCCATACCTAGTGAATCTTATGATAGAGCTAATGCACTTGTTGTTTCAAGAACTCTCTTAGTTCCTCACTCAAATTTCAAAGAAGATATGTATACTATTTAGCTAGTCTGTAGACCAAGTGTTCCTGATAATACTGATCATTGGCAAGTATTCAATGATGATCATCAAATCATTGCCTTCCTGGATTGAAAAGACAATTTCAAACAACTACCTTTTGAAGGCATTGAATCTCAGAAGTATGAATCAACCTCTGAATCTAGTTCAGATATAAATGAAGAATTCTTAGAACTAAAAGGAAATAAAATTTTGAAAGGCCTAGTTTCTCTTGAGAAACTATTTGACAATAATGATAGATTCATCAAACAACAAGAAATAGATTCAAGCTTCTCCTAGGGATTCAATCAAGTAAATCTGACTACTAAAGAAAATCCCAAGATGATTAACATTGGTAAGTGTTGCACCCTTGAAGAAAGATTCAAGTTCACCACTTTACTCCGTCAATGCATGGATGTCTTAACATATTCTTATGATAACCTGAAGTCTCTCAGACTTAATAAAATTTTCCATGATGTTCCTCTTAAGGCTGACTCAATTCCCTATAAGCAAAAATCTAGACAATACAATTCAAAAATATCAGGTACTATTATGTCTGAGATACAAAAAATGTTAAATTCTAGAATCATCTTCCCAATCCATTATTCCACATGGATTGCAAACATAGTGCCTATGAGGAAGAAGAGTGGCAAAATTTGCATTTGTGTAGATTTCAAGAATCTAAATCAGTCATCTTTGAAAGATAATTACCCTTTGCCAATCATGGATCAAGTGCTTCAAACAGTGACAGGTTTAGAGATGTTATCAATGCTAGATTGCTTCTCAGGATATAATTAAGTTGAAGTTGGTGAAGTATACCAACACAATACTGCATTCACCACACCTTGGGGTACATTTGCATATAGAAGAATGCCTTTTGGCTTGATAAATGATGGTGCCACCTTTGAGAGAGTAATGGCCTTGGCCTTCAAAGATGAGATAGGTAAATTCATAGTGGTATACCTTGATGATTTAACCATATTTTCAAAGCATCGATCTGATCATGTACACCACTTACAACAAGTGTTGGCGTGTTGCCACTAGAATGGTATTTCCTTGAATCCTAAGAAGTCTATTTTTGGAGTAACAGAGGGGAAACTCCTTAGACACATTATGTCTAAAGAAGGCATAAAGATTGACTCAGATAGAGTCAAGTCTATTCAAGATCTTAAATTTCCTACAAATAAAAATATTGTTCACTCTTTCATTGGATAGGTGAATTTATTATAGAGGTTCATCCCTAAATTTGCTGAGAATACTAGACACATTGTGAACATGATGAAAGGGAAGACCACCTTCAGCTGGAATAAGGAAGGCAAGTCAACATTTCAAGATATCAAGACTACCATTGCCCACACCCCTACCTTACTTTTTATAGATTACAACAAAGATTTCATCATATACAGCTATGCTTCTAAACACACGCTTTCAACAATTCTTGTTCAACAGGACAAGGAAGGTATAAAATCTCCCATTTCTTTCATGTCTATATTAACTCAGCAGGAATTTGGCACAAAAAGAGGCAATTGGATTTTGAAGATCCAAGAGTTTGATCTAGACATCAAGCCAACAAATTTGGTTAGGAGAAAAGGCCTATGCCAATTAATTGCTAACAACAAGCCAAAAGATACACAGCATGAAGAAGCTAAAGTGGAAGATACACCAATAGTCCTTTTTTCTCCACTACTAATGAGTGGTATTCAAGTATTTATCATTTCCTTAGTTATGGTAAATGTCTTACTCATTTCTATTATAAATAAAGGATGACTATCAAGTTGAAAGCTGCCAATTTTGTCTTTTGGGACAATGGCTTCTATAAGAGAAGATTAGACGGAGTATTCCTTTGTTCTGTAGACAAAGAACAACAAAGCCAACTTTTGAAATCTTTGCACAATCAAGCCCATGGAGGAAATTTTTTTGCTCCTATGACTGCTCACAAGATTCTACCAGCCAGGTATTATAGGGTAACTCTTTTCCAAGATGCATATAAGTGGGTGAGAAAATGTGAACTCTACCAGCAATTTGTTGGAAGACCCAAGTTAGCTACCTTGCCTCTCAAGCCAGTGATCATAGAAGAACCATTCCAACAATGGGAGATTTATTTTATTGGGACTATAAACCAATATTTAAGTGCTCGACATGATTATGTGCTTACAACAACTGACTATTTCACCAAGTGGGTAGAAGCAACCCCAACTAAGCATGCTACTTCAAAAGTTGTATGAAATTTCCTCAAAGAGAATATCATTTCCAGGTTTGGAGTTCCAACCAAAATTATTGCTGATAATGCGGCTTGTTTCACCTCCCAAGAGATTACACACTTTTGTTTCCATTATGGAATTACACTCTCTCACTCTTCTGATTATTTTTCACAAGGGAATGGACAAGCTAAATCAAGCAATAAGAACCTAGTAACTATCATCAAGAAGTTAGCAGATGACAATCAAAGGACATGGCATAAGGCATTGATTGATGGTCTATGGGTAGATAGAATCACACCAAAGAGGGAAATTGGTATGTCTCATTTTCAAATTCTTTATGATATCAATGCTGAGATACCAATCACCTTAGAATTACCAGCCTTGAAATTGGCAAAAGCAATTGAAGATCAGACATATGAAAGCTCTCTGTATAAGAGAATCATGTTCCTAACTAAGCTGAATGAATAGAGAACCATGGTGGTGGACTGAATTGCTGCTCATCAAAGTCTAGTAAAGAAACTCTTTGACCAGAAGGCCAAAAATTGTGATTTTTGGATTGGTGATCAAGTCCTGCTATGGGACAAAAGGAGAGAACCAAAAGGGATGCACAAAAAGTTTGAATCCCTTTGGAGAAGCCCATTTATAATTCATCAACACAATGGTGAAAATAGTTTTCTACTAAAATATCAAGATGGAACACTCTTTTCTCTACCTCACAGTGAGCAGCATCTAAAACACTTCAACTCTTGAAGTATCAGATCATTTCATCTGTACATATGTATATTTGTATAGTTTTTAATTCTATTTTGTTTTGTTTATTTCCATTTTTGATGCCTTCCATTTCTGGGGAACATGACTCCATAGCCCAATGGTACACATGAAGACACTAGAGATTTTGGATTCTAATCTCTTCAATTATTTTTTATAATTAATAGAAGTTCCCCAAATGGAGCCAGCTGTTGTCCCCAAAAATAAACTTTTTATTTTTAGGACAACATGTGAACTATTTTGGTTCAACAGACCAAATTAATCTCTTCCCTTCTTGAAATTTGTTCTGAGTATTCAAATTCCTCATTTTTCACGCTTCTCAGAGAATCTATAGACTCTACAGGCTAGAATCTATGGACTCTGCAGGGTAGAATCTACGGACTCTGTAGGCTTGAAACTACGGACTCTACAAGAAGAAAATCTATGAAATCTGCAGGAAAAGTTCTATGAGCTTAATAGTTTGATTTCTATGGACTCTACATGAAAGAATCAAGCTCTCAACACTTAGGAAATTTAAAAGTTGGTTAAATGACAAGGTTCAACCAAAATAGTTCATCAGCAAGCTTCTAAGCAAGGATTAAACCATTGAACCGTTGAACCTTGAACCATTTTGGTTCAACGGGTTCAAAAGGTTTAATAGGTTCAATGACCAAATGGTTCAATGCATTTGGTTCAAAAATATCAAAAGGACTTAGCCAAATAAAAAGAATGAACTGATTGAACCATTGAACCTTGAACCAAAGTTGGTTCAATTGGTCAATTCAAGCGACAGGTTCAAAGGTTCAACTAGTGTGATGAAGATCAAAGAGCTTAGAAAGAACAAGGAAGTGATGGACTAATGGTTCAATACGTTTAAAATCTTCTAAAGGTAGGTTCAATCAAAAGAACAAGTTTCCAACACTTAGTCATTTTTAGGGAATGAACTATTGAACCGTTGAACAATTTAACCACTTTGGTTAAAAGGTTCAACGGGTTCAACGAGGCTTGTTTCAAAGAATCTTGGTTCAAGCAGTCAATAGAAATAAGGGAATGAACCATTGAACCATTGAAGTAAAGTTGGTTCAATCAGTCCGTTCAAGCAATAAGTTCAAAGGAGTGCCCCAAGCATCAAAGACACAAGTGCCCTTGTGGAGGAAATTTTTAGCAAAAGTGACTAAGGAAACAAAAACATGATAGAATGCAGTAGATGTTGCCACGTGTCATAATTCAAGATTCACATAAAATTGACTAAGGAAAATTTACAAGGGGCAAACAACCCTTTCAGAGGACACTCAGAAGCTGAAGTGAACCATTGCAAAAACTTGAAAGCTAATTTAGAGCTCAAATAGCCCTTGTAGAGGGCAGGAAGGGGGAAAATAGACCAATTCAAAGGCCAAAACAACAAATGGATTTCCTTTAGAAAAGTTCACCTAGAAAAAGTAACAAAGTAAATTCCTTCATGAAAATGAATAAAGCAAAGGACAAAGTGAAATCCTTTAGACAATTTGTCTAAAGGAATTCACCTAAAAAATAAAGCAAAGCCTAGTGGAAAGACAAGGCAAGGAAGATTTCCTTCAAACAAATTGCCTAAGGGAATTCCTTCAGACATTTTATCTGAAGGAAATAAAGGAAAAAGCCCGTCAGAAGAAAGAAGCCCAAAGTCCATTTGAAGACCACTTAAAGGGTAGATACCCTTGTAGGGGGCTCTTCTCGACCCAAAGTGGACCTTTTTTCAAGGCCCTGATGGGCAGGTCCCCTACGGGAAAGATCAAATGACAAAGCCGAAGGAATTTCAGAGGAAAGTGACGTGCCCATGGATGTCAAAGTCACAATAATGAAATAGCCTTGATCCTTACAGGATCGAGCGTGGACTTGAATGCATTCAAAGGCTTTAAGGCCAAGGGCAAAAGAAAGAACCATTGACAGGAGTGTAAAGATTAGGAATGACTAGAGACATTTGCGTATCAAATAAGTTTTTAGAAGTAGACCGCCAGGTGGATATTGAAAAATACAAACTTTTAATAGTGTGACCCATTTCTCTGCATTGACAAAAGCAAATGGGTAAATGCCCCTAAATTCTCGTATGTCTTCTTAACAAAATTCAATGCAACATGATGTGTTATTGTTCCCAAGTCCTTCTCTAAGAGGCTATATAAGGGACTCTCTTTTATTGTTTTAGATTTCTCTCTCTGATGATCATAAACAAAACTCTACCCAAATTGAAAGGCATTATTGAGACTTTGAGCTCAAATTGTTAATCATATTTTGTTATTGGAATAATAAAGAAAGTGACTTTTCAGACTTTGTCCTGTGATATCTTTGTTGTTGGGGAAATTGTTCTTATGTCTTTTTCCTTAATATATTTTTTGTTCCTTTAATTCAATAAGCAGAATTAGTGAAAGTTGTTAGGAAGGTGTCCTGAAGCCAACTATGGAGAGACTTTATGCCCCCACAATTGCCTTTAGTGTGTTTTCTTTTTATTTCTATGTAATGGACCTTGGGATGACTTTGTGCCCTCATTGTCCTTTGTATCTCACTCTTGCACAATTAAGGTGGATACTTTGTGCTACATCTCAATTTGCCAGTTATTACATCCTTGGTTATATTTTTCAATTACTACCAAGAGTATTCTTGTGGTTTGCTAAATAGTACTTCTAAAAGAAGAGGAGTGCTTTCTATCATTTCCATTGAGCTTTTTCCTTTGATTTCCACGCATCATCTCTAAAGAAAGATAGATGGACGGTTTATCCTATCCTTGAGTACCATTTTCTGTTTATATATATACATACATACATAAATATATATATATATATATATATATATATATATATATATATATATATACATACATACATACATATATATATATATATATATATATATATATAAATATATATATATATATATATATATGTATATATATATATATGTATGTATGTATGTATATATATATATATATATATATATATATATGTATGTATGTATGTATGTATATATATATATATATATATATATATAGGGAACCTCCCCTTGATGAGAGGAGAGCTTAGTTCCCTTTTGATGTGGTAAATCTACACATTTGGATGACCAATATTCCTACTTTGGATGATCAGACTTATTTTGTTTATCAGTACCTTGATCGACAAAATATTCAACCAACAAATTATATTTAACAACTAAAATTTACACCATTTTCCACTTTATTCCAATGTTGTTTTCCAAGGTTTCGATGGTTTACATCTTCATACACCTCATCAAACTTTAAAATTAATGGTAAATCACAACATGTTTTGGTCAAATCTTCTCATTGAATTATTTTTCCATCTCCTCATTAGTATTATCAATTTAAAATGTTTGAGTTAATGAAAAAATTTCCTCCATTGTTGAGTTTTATTATGAATAATTATCAACTCCTTGATTAGCATGTTGACAAAAATTTGAAAAAGTGTAAGATTCATCCACATTAAAAACACCATATGTCTCATTTAAATCTATTTGTGGATGAGAAACATAATGGCTAGATTTGACTCTATCTCTTATCTTTTTTCACAAACGTGGAGCATGATTTTTATCATGTTTATGCATAAAGAGATCCATTTTTTTAAAATTACTTTTGAAGTTGAATATTTTTCATAAAATGATATTCTATCCATACCCTATAGTATTGATACCCTCCAATCCTTTGTAAAATAAATGTTTTTTAAATTAAATTGTAGAAAAATCATGTTGTTCGTGATAAAGTATGTGAAATTGATTCTACATGTATAAAGCTTACACTGATTTAAGAATAAACACTTGTAAAAAAAATAGTAAGAGTTGGTTAAAAAAATATATAAGGAAATTGATGTCAACCATAAAATACAAAGCTTAATGTATTTTTAAAATTTGGAAGACCAAAAGTAAAACATTTCACTATACAAATAAAATTCTCACAATTCCATATATTAGGTTTTAAGCATAAATAAATTGACATAAACATACAATGCACTTCGATCATTGCTCTTCAATTATTTCACCTGACATGTGGTATAGTTTTAAAAACAAATGCTATTATTTTATGGAAAATAAATTTTTTGAATATATTCATATTGATATAAAATTTCAATTATGTATAAAACAAATATTTGGAAAGAAATAAGCACAATAGATCCAATCTATAAAGATATTATTTTTGAAAGTATTATTAAATTAAACTTGTAAAAAAGTATAAGGAAAGTTGTAAACAAATAGGCTAGATAAACATAAATACCTATTATATAATAAATTTATGTAATTCACATATCTATGTGACATATAAACAAATATTACCTAATATTCCAAGTTAAATCTAATTTGTTTTAAGTTATCATATATATCAACAACATAACATTTAAAAAAAAGGTTTGTAATCTTGTTTACTATTTTATTATTCATATTTACAAACACATTTTTCTAAGAGTGATTACCAAGTTAAAAAAATATACAAATAATACAATTAACTTGGCAAGACTTGGCTTTTAAAAAATCAAATACATCCTTCCCAAAAGGTTTTGGAGATTAAAAAGTACAAAAAATACCCTTCATTTTAATTTTTCTTCCAAATTTTTTATTTTTCATTTTACTTACAATTAAATACTTATTTAGTGATTTGTTTAAAATAAAATAAAATTTATCATCATAGAAACACCAAAAGGACCTTAATTTGGTCTCTTCAACTTTATTTTGTCTACACCTAATTAAGGGAGAGGACTCAAAAGTTTATAGACTTAAATTTGTGTTTATGTGGCATTTAAACCATGCCACATAAACACATAAAATTGACATTGATGGATATATTATTCTTTGTTTAGACATATAACGTGATAGTATGGACCCATGGTTTTGATTTCTATGCAAAGCGTTATTATGGCACCATATTTGGAGGTCTAATTGATCGATGATGGTAAAATTATTAAACGAAATACAAGTGGTTACCAACATTTGACCATTTAAACTTTGGTTAATAATTCCCAACCCACAAAATCAATACACCTAGTTAATGGTGATTAGGCATTAAAGCCTCATCACCCTAGAGTTATTACCCATCACCTCAAATTCAATTCTTTAGTCATTACACTATTTAATGTTGACCTTCATACACCATCATCCCTTCTTTTTTCCCATTGGGCCATATCACTGCATGTCTGATGTTGTTTAAGGGAATAAGATATCAAGTGTTTATCATATGGGATGATATGAAAAATAGCAGTAACTGCAAGACTAATTATCATTAGTTTCAATCACTGTATATAGATGAGGTTTTTTTATACCTCACTATGGTTATAACCCATGTCTATATCCACTAGAGTGTTTAAGCATTACCAATCCATGAATTTTGCTTAGCTATCATTATTTATAGGTGAGGTATTTTATATATCACTAAGGTTATGAGCCATAACATTATAGGGTTTATAAATATTGTTTGCAATGTGTATTAAAAAATAAATATAGTTATCCATCTTTGATTTATTATGATCGTTTATGGGATTACATAGACTCATCACGAGCCTCACATATTTTTGTTTTAGTAATCTTTGACTTTTTCTTATCAATTTTATATAAATGGTAAAATATGTCTTTTTAGTAGTCTAGGTTATTATATCAAAATGATTAATCCTTAGATTTTATTTAGACATCATTGATTACTGTTGGATGCTAGAGCCTAATCTTATTATAATGCCCAGTTCCTAATATGGGAGGTGTGGGTGGGGGGCAATGGCCCTCACTAAGGTCACCATGGGGGACCATGTGGGTTGAAAATATATTGTAACATATTGTGACTTCATAGTAAGTCTAGACCATTCACTATTAGGTTGCAAATCTAATGGTAGAGATTATTTTGGTGCATTTTCCCCTAATATGTAACATTCCTTTGAAATGAGGGCATTGTAATCATGGAGACACACTAACATTGAGTGAAGAATAAATTATAGTGGATGTATTGGAAGTTTTTTTGTTCATTTTTTTATCTAAGTGAGAGAAGAACTTGCTATTTTTCTGTGGACATAGCCCATTTTATGATAACCACATTAAACCTATTTTTATTTTGTGTTTTTTTTTGTATTTTTTTTTATATTTATTTTATTAATATTGCTCTATGTTTTATATTCCTAAAAACGAGTATCATAGCCAAAGGTTTATTTGCTAGAGAAAATCACATGAAAAAAGGGTTCTTGGTTTGAATGGGAGTAATGATGAAAGAAGGCAAGTTTAAGGTTGAGAAGTCTAATGGCCAAAACCACCAACTATAAAATATGAATATGGAGGACTATCTATAACATAAGGATATTTTGCTATCATTCAGATAAATAATAATGAAGTCAGTGTCTGTGAAGGATAAAGAATGCGAGGTTCCTGACTGAAAGGCACTAGGACTAATACAGTTGTGCCTGGCAAAGTCGATGGCCTTCAAAATTTCAAAATAAAAGAAAACAGTGGATGCAATAAAGGTATTGGATAGATTATATGAAAAACCTTCAACCTAAAATAAAGTATTTATTATGAAGCATTTATTTAATATGGATATGTTATATGGTGGGTATATTGTTGAACATTAAAATGAATTTAACACAACCACAAATCATTTAAGATCTGTAGGAGTTAACATTGATGATGAGTTTAGTGATCTTTTTATTCTATGCTCATTTCTAGAAATATAGAATGGCTTAGTCATGGTTTTGATTAATTTTATCTCTTATTCAAAAATGTTAAAGTTTGATGATGTTATTGGTGTTATTGTTAACGAGAAAATGTGATGAAAAAGCATAGGTGAGATATGAGGTAATGTTTTGACTATGGAGAATAGCAAAAGTCAAAATGATAGATAAAATAGCCTAGGGAATCATGGGAAGTCAAAGAAGGTCAAAGATAAATCTAGAATAATGTTGGTATGCTATATTTTTGGGTAGAAAGGACACCAGAAGAAATATCATTGGTTTTTTAAAGAAAAACAAGGACAAGGAAAACAAGATAAAAATCTGGAAGTAACTGTAGAAGGTGATGTGTCTCAAGATCTTTTAATCCTTTCATTGGATAATATTAATGATTTTTGGGAGTTATATTCAGGGGTTTCCTTTCATAATACACCCCATATGAAAATTTTTTAAGACTATATTCAAGGTGATTTTGGACAATTTTATTTCAGTGATGGTAAACCTTGTAAAACTATAGGAAAGGGTAAGATACGTATAAAATTAAAAATTAGAAATAAATGGTTGCTTTAAAATGTAAGGCATGATCTTAAATTGAGAATAAATCTAATTTTAGCAAGGTAGTTGGGATGTGAAGTTGCATAGTTACATTTTCAGAAAATTCATGGAAGGTCACTAAAATATCATTGGTAATATCAAAATGAGAAAAGGTAGGTACATCAAATTTATATACAAGTAATGTTGACTATTTAACTATTATATCTCCTAAAGATGAGGATATAAAATTATGGTACATCATATTTTGGCACATGAATGAGAAGGGGATGCAAATTATCCACTCAAAGAATATGTTTCTAGATTTAAAGAAGATGGATTTGGATTTTTATGAGCACTGCATGTATGGAAAATAAAAGAGAGTTAGATTTCTCAGAGTAATGAAGATAAATAATAATGAAAAGTTACATCTTGTACACACATATGTATGGGTATTGGCTTAGGTATCATCCATCTGTGGATCTTCTTATTATGTTAGTTTTATTGATGATGCAAATAGAAAAACTTTAGTTTATTGCATATAAATAAATATAACATTTTTAATACTTTTATGAAATGGAAAGCTTTGGTTGAGAATGAGAAATGAAATAAGTTGAAGTGTGTCAGATTAGATAATGAAGATGAATAATACAATAAGGAATTTGATAATTATGGGTCAACGTATGGGATTCATTGATAGAAGATGGTTTCAAGAACACCACAAGAAAATGATGTGTTAGAATGGATGAACATGAAAATCATGGAGTGTGCAAGGAGCATGATATTGCATGCAAGGTTTCCCTTGTAGTTTTGGATAGATGTTATGGATATTTTTATTTACTTAATAAATAGAAGGCTTTTAATTCTTTTGGATGGTGGAATTGTAAGGGAGGCATGGATAGGTATAAATGTAGACTATTCATTTATAAATACTTACAGTTGTGAATCATTTTTCCATATCGATAAATAAAATAAAACCAAAATTCAAAAAAAATATAAGAAATGTACCTTTATTGAACATGGATTTAATAACTTTTGTTACTATTTATACGATTTTGAAATTATAGAATCATTAGGAGTAGAGATGTGAAATTTAATGAGAAGGTTATGTATATAGATTAGTTACATTAAAATAAATAATAAAATCCAAAAATGGAATATGTTGTATTTGATCAAATCACTAAAACTAAAATTCCAAAAGTGATTGAATATTATATGTGGACCAACTAAAACTAAAATGACTACCTCAAACTCATTAATGTGTAGCTAGAATATCTACTTGGGTATGCATACACATTGAATGATACTCTCTTTAACTTTGTTATATATTATTGATTAATGGTTATGATCTTGAAAACTATGAAGGAGCAATGCATGCAAAACTAGAAAGAAGTGGGAGCAAGGCATGAAATATGAGATGGAATCCTTGGTACATAACCATATTTGTGATGTGGTTTAATTACTTGTAGGTGAAAGAGCATTGTAAAATAAATGGGTTTATAGGTTGAAGGAAGAAGATGCAGGTAAAAAGAGGTACAAGGCCATACTTGTTTTAAAGTGTTTTTCACAAAGAAAGGGTATATATTTTGATGAAATATTTTCTCTAGTTGTTAAAATTATTTCCATAATAACTATTTTATGTTTGGTAGCAATAGAAGATGTGCACCTTGAATAGTTGGATGTGAAGACTATTTTCATTCAAGGTGACTTGGAGGAGGAAATATATATAGAGCAGCAATAGGGATATAAAGTTAAAGGTCATGAGATTATGGTGTGCATGTTGAAGAAGAGTTTGTATGGCCTAAATCAAGATCCAAGGCAATGGTATTTGAAATTTGGCATGTTTATGAAATAAAAAAGCTATAGCAGATGCCATTTTGACCACTATGTCTATTTTAAGAATTTAGATAATGGCATATATATTATCTAGGTATTGTATGTAGATGACATGATTGTTTAAGAGTCTAACATGCATGATATAAATGATCTCAAAATAAAACTTGAAAATTAATTTGCTATGAAGTATTTGGGTGTTACAAAACAAATCCTTGGTATGACAATAACAAGAGATAGGAAAACTAGAAAATTAACATTGTTTCAGTAGGAATACATCAAGAAGGTGTTACTCAGGTTCAATATTAAAGATGTAAAAATAGTGGGTATAAATTTGGGAGGATGCTTCAAATTAAATAAAGATTAGAGTCGTAAAATGTAGAAATAAATCAATAACATGTCCAAAGTTCCCTATGATTTAGTAGTTGAAAGTTTATGTTTGTTATAGTGTGCATCAGATAAGACATTGTGCACTCAGGGGGAATTATCAATGGTTTTATGAATAATCCAAGAAAAGATCATTGGGATGCATTAAAGTTTATTCTAAGGTATTTGAGAGGGACCATTGATAGATAGTTATGCTATAAAGGGAAAAATGTTAACCTATAAGGATATGTTGATGTAGACATGGTTAGAGATTTAGATGGTAGGAGGAGCACCACATGTTATTTATTCACTATTGGTGACATAAAAATTAGTTATATTTCAAAAATATAGAAGTAGTTCATTTGTCAATTACAAAGGCATAATATGTTGCAACTACATAAGCAAGCAAGGAGATGATATGGATGCTATAGTTCATGAAAGATTTGAGGTAAAATATGTAATATTTTAGGTTGTATATTTGTATCCAAAGTTTAATTAATTTATCAAATTATGAAGTATTCCATTCAATAACCAAACATATACAACTCAGGTATCACTTCATTCATTCAATTTTGGAGGATGGTCAACTGAAGTTGGAAAAGGTGCATACAAGATGGATTCCTATATATATACTAAAAAAGGTAGTCACAAAGGAGAAATTGGGAAGCTATTAAATTTTAATAGGTCTTCAAGAATAATAAGGAAGATGAGAAATATGTCATGGTTAAATTTCAAATAAAATTCCAAGGAAGAGTTGTAGTGGTAGAGTTGTAGTAAATGGTCTCCAAGTGGGAGATTGTTAGATGATGGAGCCTAATCTTATTATAATGCCTAGCTCCTAAAAGAGGGGATGTGGGGGGCAAAATCACACCAAATAAGCTCACTATGGGTGCCCAAGGGGTTGAAAAATGTATTGTAAAATATTGTAATTTTTTAGTAAATTTGGACCATTGACTATTAGGTCATAGATCTAATGGTAGAAATTATGTTGGTGAATTTTTTCACTAATATGTAACCCTCCTTTGATATGAGGGCATTCTATAAACCACGACATAATGAAAATGATTGAATAAGAAATTACACTATATATATTAAAATTTTATCCCTTCATTTATTGGACTGAATAAGAGAAGAATTGACTATTTCTGTGTGAATGTATCCCATTTCAGGTGAACTTCATTAAATCTATATTTATCTTGGGTTTTTTTTATGAATTTTATTTATGTATTTATTTTGTAAAAGAATTATGTGTTATCTATTCCCAACACTTAAAAGTGAGGTTTTTTAAAGAAAGGAAGCTTTTTGTAGTATTCTAGGTTTTATTTTATTATTCAAGATTTTATTATTTGTTTTTAAAAATGTCAATATCTGAGTCATTCTATGATTTATTCAATGATAATTAATGTAGTTAAATTTAATATTGTCTATGTGTGAGTCATTAAGAATGAGTGATTTTGGATTACAAGAATTACCAACCATTTCAGGTTAATTTTTCAATAGATGGTGTATGATTGTATATTTTGAGCTATGGATTCAATATACTATATATAATTAACTTAACCAAACATTATAATGAAACATAAAAAGGAGATAATATCAAAGAAATTTGAAACTATAAGAATATTTTTACTATCATATTACTTCTCTTATCTTCCCTCCAATATCTTTAAATGGATTCTCCAAGGATTATTGACTTGGTTGTTGGATTGTTGGATAATGGTGGCTTCAAAATCTAAACTAAGTATGAAAGGATTAATATCCTATTGGATGCAAGGATAATGGGGATGAAGTGAGAGTATGAACGGTAAGAGATATTATATATAAAATTAAAATTCATTAGGCTTTCAAGTTAGTTCCACTTAGCTCTATGATTGGTTATTTATAGGGTGGTGGGAGAGGATTACAATGAATTTTACATTCATAAGAATTCTCTAGTTTTAGAGAATTATATAAAGTTAGAGGAGGATCTAAATTTTATAAGATTCTAGATTTTATTTGAGGTTAATATGGATTAATTTAGGGGTTATATGGAGGTTTAGGGATGTAGGTGTGTAGGAGAGGATATGGATAGGTTATTTTGGCCAAGGAGGTGGGGGATTAGGGGGTAGGTACAATATTTTGAATTTTAAATATGCAAGTGGTTAATTAATGTGGTGGGATTAATGATTCAATGGGATATTATTGGTGCAATCAAGGGTTTAATATAACATTGTGGTATAGGAATCTCTGCATGATGTAAGAAATATTAAATGGGGAATGGATTTTAATTATTTAATTAGGACTATCATTACAGGATTAATTTTAATAAATTATATAATTAGTGGAATGGTTAGGGTAAGAATATTTAGATGTATACATTTTTACCTTTTTGAAATGGTATTATTAATGAATAAGTTGGGAGTAATGGTCTTTAAAATGAAAACCATTACCCCCTCGATGGGGCATGCAGATAGGAATGAATATAATGGACACTAAAAAATACAACATGGGATGAGGATCAAGATGATGAGGGGATGGAATGCTCGAGATGATAGTTGAGATAATAATGATAATATTCCCCAATCATAAATGTGAGGGAAAGAGGTTGTAGGTGTAAGACTAGTCCTAAGGGTGAACACACATTAGTAATGATGATTGACCTTGTAAGATGAATCCTAGGAAAAGACCAATTTCAAGGAGAGAAGTGAGTAGATTATTTGTATAAGATGAATAATACTAAGACAAAGACATATGTTCAAGAATTGTATAGATAAATAATTCCATGATCTATTGATAATTCTCATCCAAGGGAGAGATATAGGTTGAGAAAAGCATAGAAGATAAGTGGTTTATGATGATAGATAGATTTTATACAAGGATCATAGCTCAGTGTGATTTAATTTATTGGAGAAACCATGGGAGGTCAAGATGGGAATTACGACCTAAGCTATATTTGGTCATGAAAAAGTAGTCAAGTACTACCCACATAGTCTAAAAATATATTAGCATGATGTAATTTTGACTTAGGATGGTTGACAGGGAGTGGGGAAATAAAAGACTATACCCATAAAAATTATTAAAATGACTTGTTGTATGGATTTTACTTATTGGAAATGTCATTAAAGGATGGATAAATGGACATGTGAATCAGAATGAGTTATTTGGATAAGTAGGCAGGGTTGACATGGAATAAAGTAAGGTAAAAGGGGAAAATAATAGGGTTATGGAGCGTTAAATAAAAAATTTGTGGGTAAAAGAAGTAATTTTAACTCTAAGATTTTGTAGTCATGTACTCTAGAGGTATCGATAATGGATCATATTCCCACATGCTTCTCACCATAGATAAAGAGTTTGAGTTCCAATGACCTGCTGAGGTAGGACAAGTGGTAGGCACCCCATGTTAGTGTATCACTTTTTAGTTTAATTAAATTTATTAAGGTATTAATGAGTGGTAAATTTTAATAATACAAAATCAAAACTTTGGGTATTTGCCCTACTTATAGTTTTATGGATGTAATTTAGAGTAATGCACTCATTACCCATAATTTTGGAAAATCACTTGTAGAAAAATACACTGTTATAAAACCATGATAGGTAAAATATAGTTTTATAATAGTGCATAGGGTGAATTTTAATTTATTAAAGTTGTAGTTGGTGAGTATTAATTTTAAAAAACTATAAAAAGGGGAGAGTGATTTTTCCAAAATTATAAGCTAGTTTTAGGAGCCATAAGTGATTTTTATAAAGGTTATTTTTAAGACTTGATTGGGTAAGGAATTTAAAAATGGAATAGGTATATGTATAGGTATAATAGGTATGGATATGTAGGGTAGTTATGGGATATAATAAAAAATAGGTTATGGTGTCAGTTTGTAGTGATTAAGGGATAATAGGTTAGTGGCATAGGAAGATTTAGGTGTTCTGGCATCCAGCCCATGATGACCATTGGTATTACATAAGATGAATAAAATGAGAATAGTTTATTTTGGACTAATAGATATGAATATCCTATATTATATTATCATGATATGATTTATTCAGATAAACTAGGATCTCATCAATGGGTTGGTGCAGCGATTGTATTCTACGATGATTAATTTTCACTTCATCATAAGAGAGATGATGTTGAATTTGGAGGATGTGTTGTAGATTTTATGATCACCTATGAGAGTATATGCGATCTATTGGAGGTCATGGGAATGGAGCATGACTTTGTAATGGCTTTGTGGAAATCTATAGGTCAAATTTCATGATTCATGGACTGACATTGATAAGGCTTCCATAGATGATAATGTTAACATGTTGACCCTAGTATTCATGTTTCTTATTACTAGAATATTATTACCAAACAAGAGTTGTCAGTGGTTTCATCTAGGTTTATGGGATGTAGTGGTAGAAATGGTACATTATTATCAAGTTTCTACATGGGGAAGTATTGTGCTAGACCACCTATATAGGGAGATTCATATGGGGGTATATAGGGGAGTGGAAAGTTTCTAACTCTCAATATTGATAAAAATATATTATTTGGAACATGTGGCATTCAAGAGGTTAGTAAGCACATGAGCAATTCATGATCCTAATCATATAGTAGTGTTTAGATTGTATATCATTCTAGGAGTGAAGAGAGATCATGTATATGATATGATATTTTATAGGAAGCCATGCAATAGTCTGATTGGATGCTATATAATATGGTATAGTGTAGGTGGGAAGAGGATGAAAATTATACTTGTATACTAACAAAGTTTTATTTGACAAGGCATAAAGATTAAAACATAGAGACATATAGTTTCAATAGAGTACAAATATAGTTTTTAAATTAGTATGATCTCCTAGTGGAGGAGAATTTATTTTCTAAAAGTGGTATCGAGAGGCTTGAGTAGAGGAATACAATAGACAAGGCATTGGTAGAAGTAGATGATGACAACATAGTTCTTATAGTATGGGATTACTAGATAGATATAAAAGATATTGGATTGAATTTATATTATATAGGATGGTGGAAATAGATATGGACATATATGTTATTAAAATTAGCATAGGTTATTAATAAGAGAGGGGCAATATGAATGATTTTATAGGCACATGAATGATTGAGGAAGTGATAGGCTTAGAGGATGTAGCCATGGGTTAAAAGATATGGTGGGGATGATGTTCGTGACAGGACTATCAAGATTTGATGGTTCTTGATAGGGGTGATTAGGATGTAGCCAAGGGTGATCAAGGTGTGGGTGGGGAGGATCAAGGAGTGAGGGGGAAAACAACTAATGTTCTAGGGCATTTTAGGCCACTTATTAGTATGGAAAACTTGGAACCGATTGATAGTCTTTAGTAGGAGGTGAGGGTGAGGGTGGTTAAGGTGGCCAGGATTAGTGCTGAGAGATAAAAATATCACCTAAAGCTAGTGGATTTAGAATTATACATATCATAATAGGATATGTATATGGTCCCTATATTAGCTCATGTGACCACATTATTGGGATAGATTTGGACAACAAATGCATAAATTATAGCTCTACAAGCTCATATAAGTCATATTTAGGATAAAGATAAATAGATATAAACTCTACATGGTTAGATAGGTTAGAGAGGCACATATAATATCCCTACATGGTCATATACGTCAGACTCAGACTTGAATCAACTAGTGAGAGGCAAAGTTACAAGTACTTGAGTAAACATGTGATGATGGGGACACACTATTATAGATAAATGGCTTTAGATATGTGATAGTTTAAATATCACATCTAACAAGACATGCCCAATACTATAGGGGTATCCAAAAGGATGTGGTCCTAGTAGATTAATGAGATCCATCTTACAGGGCCAAAACTACTCATTCCATATATCAATCAACTAGGAGACCACTAGGACTATCGTGATCTTGGTCTGATGAGACATTTTTTTCTGTTTTAGACATGTATTTCATACATACCACATTGATATCCATGATGCTTATATTGTGTATATTTTTATAGGAGTTGTGGACTTTTATGTTATTATGATGAGATTTATAGTTGTATATGGCATGTTTATGTATATTTCACTTATGCGATTATGATGTATTTGTTAGATTAGATATTTTATTTGATTGATTATAAGGATGAGATGAGTAGGTTTGGATGTGATGTGGATGTTAGGTATTATTTACATGTATATAAATGATGTAGGATTATGTGTTTTATGAGTATTTTTTAACTTAATGCATATGATGATGTGGATGTCTTTTAATTTCATGTATATGACGATGTAGATGACATGGTTTTTAGATAGAGTATGTGATGTTAGGTTCTAATTGTTATGTTGTATTAAATGTATAAAATTATATAATGTGATATTATAATGAAATGGAATGTGTTATAACTTTTGACATGTGCTAAGATTTAGGTAGATAGTCATTTAGTGAGATAATCATATGTCTCATATATTGATAATGGGTAAACCCTCCAACACTAAGGAGGTGGATGGATTTGTTACTAGGTTAGGGTGGTCAAATGGGATAGTTTGATGATTAAGCGATATAGGTTTTGAGGTGTCTCAAATCTACTTGAAATGTTGGAATTCCATTTTTCCTATTGCACTTAGTTAAAAATATACCTGTGACCTTTGGATAGTCAAGGTCACATAGACTTATAGTGTATGACAAGTTTAAGAAGGAAATTTGTTAATGACATTACCAATTTCATAATGGGTAGTTAGTTAGGGTCATCCTAATTCCTAGACCAAAACCAAATATTTACCAAATACAATACTTAAAATGATAATTCAAACATTTGCATACAAACTTATTACAAAGGATTATAACAACATAAAATACAACAATAAGTATTTACAAAAAATAACCACTAATAAGACAAATTAATTATGACATAATGAATTATTTAGATATGGATAATAGACTAAATTTATATATTAACAAGATGATGTAATAAAAATTTCTAAAAAGCATAACTTAAAAGGACATATAAAGGATTTACAAAGTTAACCAAAGTAAAATAGACTTGTGACCTAATTAAGATTTAACTACTATATATGAAAGTTTGAAATGGATGAAAATTTATTTACAAGAAAACTAATAACAATATGTTCAAGGAAATTGGTTAAACAAATATAGACAAGACAACTCATTACAGGAATAATAAGGTGTTAGGACAAAATGAATATTTTATGAAGTAACCTAAAATATTGACCAAGGTTAATAGGGAACCATAATCTAGTAAAAATTAAGATAGGATCAAAGTAGATATGATTAAAATCCCAAGAAATGAATTAAAAAATTAGGATTATGTTTGCAATTTTTAAAAAAATGTATTATACACCTTGGGGAAGGAATAATTAATGACCCTTATTTAATAATGAAGTTATTGGGTGTAGGAGGGTATATGCTTAGGGTAATGAAAAGAGATAATTAAAATTTGGTGTCATTAAGGATTATAGGGAGAAGAGATGTCTGGAAAACTTGATATTTATTTGTAATTGGATGTTAGGAGGTAATATTGTTTTTAGAGTAGATTATATGTTCCGAATGACTGTTTAATAGTTATCACCTCTATAATTTTATAATTAATTTGCCTCATTTTGAGACTCATATCTCTTTATTGTCAAAACATATTTCTTAAAACCACCATTAGGATCAGGGTCATATGGAAGGTGAGTAGACCAAATTGGAAGATGGTAATGATGAGAGATGAGGAAGAATGATGGATAGTGAAGTAATGATGCATAGGAGTTGCCCCAAATATGGGGTCTTCTAGATGGAGGATCAAAAAATTTAGGCCCAATATGATATATAATTGTTTTATATGCATTATATTCATTAGCTCATCAAGCCCATTTGCATCTAGAGTGGACATTTTATATGCCCTTGATCTAACATTGGTAATAATAACATAATGCCCAATCCAATTTACTTCAAAACTTCCCCTCTTTTTATGTTTAACATTGGTGTTTTTTTAATTTTTCTTAATGATTAGATCACCAATTTCAAATTCTCAGGACTAAGTTTTCTTACAATATTGGCCGTTGAGCTTATTTTGATATGTTCTAAGTTGATCAAGGGAATTTTAACACTTTTTATCTAATAATTATAGTTTTTGTAGCCACTCATTTCTATACTCATTATTTATTATGGTTCCCTGAAAGGATATATGTAATGAGGGGTGTTCAATTTCAACTAAAAATATTTCATCTATTCCATATACCAAAGAGTATGGTGTGGTCATAGTACGCATTCATACATTGCTTCTATATGACCAAAGTACAGGATATAGTTGTAGATGTCATTTCTTCCAATGTCATTGAAATTTTTCTTAAATATTTTTATAATTATTTTTTTTGTTGCTTCTGCTTGACCATTGCCCTAGTGTAATAGCATGTGTATAAATGTTACTCAATATGGTATTGATTACAAAGGTCTTCCACTTCATGATTCATAAATGATTTTACATTATCTTATATGATTTTGGATGTTATTATGAAGTGGTAAATGATTTTATTATAAGTGAACTTTGATATCTAAAGGCTTGTGGTGTATATGAGTTGCATAGCTTCCATCCTTTTAGTAAAATACTTTGTGGTTGTAATAATGAAATTATGTCCATCTGATGAGGTAGAAATAAATTTTCCAATAAGATCTAATCCCCATATTGAAAAAGGCCATGGGTTCATTATAGGTTTAAGATCTTGAACTTGAGCATATATGAGAATCCTATTATTTTGAATTAAGGTGTTTTTTAGACCAAGACCTTTGAAAATAATTTTGTAAAGTTATCAAACAAATGATTGAGAGTTTTTACAATTTGTCTCCCAATGTGTAAAAAGTAAAAATATTAATTATCTTCACAAATTATTGTGAATGATCTTATTTGTTTGAGAGGAGGAATATAAAAATTAAGGTCTTTTCACAAGGTTTTACACCAAATTTGTTTTTTTGGTTTATGGATGACCCATAAAAAATAGGAAAAAATGAAGTATCTCACATGATTTAAGAACTCTAAAAATGTATGTTAGTTTAAAAATATATGCATAGAAATAAGATTGCAAATTTCAATATATACATAGGAAAAAAATTCATGGTGTTATTTTCATACCTATTGTTAATAATAATATTTAGAGTTATATGGAAAAAGTGTTTTTGTTTAGAATATTTGAAGTTTAGACAAGCATGATGTAAGTTGTTTTTTATTTAAATTATCATCCTAAGTAATCCATTCATTTAGCGGACCCACCCATGCACTAAAACAAGCAATGAATAGAAAATTTCATTTGTAAACTTAGTATAATTTTTGTTAATAAATAGGGGTATAGTCCAATGTTATTCTTAATCTCTACTATTTCAAATTATATGCACTCAAGTTCTTCATTCATCATATTTCCTGTAAAAGTTATCTCTTTATTTTATATTTAACCAATACACACACACACACACACACACACACACACACACACACACACACACACACACACATATATACACACATATAAATACATATACATACATATATATATATACATATATACATATATATATATATACACACACACACACATATATATATATATATATATATATATATATATATATACATATATACATATATATATATATATATATATACATATATATATATATATATATACATATATATATATATACATATATATACATATATATACATATATATACATATATATATATATATATATATATATATATATATATATATATATATATATATATATATATATATATATACATATACATATACATATACATATACATATACATAGACACACACACACACACACATATACATATATATACATACATACATATATATATATATATATATATATATATATATATATATATATATATATATATATATATATATATATATACACATATCTACATATACACATATACACATACACACACACACACACACACACACACACACACACACACACACACACACACACACACACACACACACACACACATGTCAAAATATTTTGCAGCATTTGTCTCCCATACTTGCTTTACAAAAAAATAATATATAAAATATAAATTTATACAAAATTATAAGTGTTATCATTGTAATCTATTTTAAAAATTCATAGTCTTTCATCAATAATAGGGATGGAGATGGAGCGATGAATCTATTTGTCCACATATATATTTCATATTCTCTCATTAGAAGTAGAAGCATGAGTGGATAGTATATATGTCCATAGATTGTTTATATTTCTCATTTCATATTTTATATTCTTAAGTTGTACAAATTGTCTACTAAGTGGATATTTAATTAATTACATCACTAAATTAACTTTCTAAAATAACCATAAAACATTGTTGTGGAAGTTCGAACATCATATTCGTAGATTAAAAATATTATAATAAATAGACCCACTATACTATTTTTTATATTATTCCTTTGAACAACAGATGCTAAAATTACATCAAGGTACCTTTCTAATATAAATTAAATTAAAGTGCAAGTTCTAAGCGAGGACCATGTAGTGACTACTCCCTATCTTTACATTTAATAGTTAATTGTATTTATTGTTTATTCCATTGAAATCAAAGTATTAACATGAGATCTATCCATACCTTTGGATAGCAGTTAGTCACTATATTTATATTATAAATTATTTAAAATTGATTTTTATCTAAATTTATAATGTAAACTCGTTGAAATTGTAAATATTTAATGTAAGTTCATTGTAACAATAAATAGTATGAAAAACTAATAACAATCACCTAAAATACTAATAATATTGGTAGAATTTTGAGATATAGTATTTATATGTGCTAATATGACTAATGTAGCTACATAATAGAGCCATCACAAAATTTACAAATGAATGAAAAACTAAACTAAAATAAATTAATACTCAAAAATACTTGATGAATTAAAATGTATTTTAAAAAAATTTAATAAAATGAGTTTTACATATAAGACAAGATTAAAGGAAAAGTCATTGAATTATGAAATAATTAATAACAAAAAGACATACATTTATAATAACCATAAATTAAGTTTAGACCCTGATATTAATGATTAGACAAATAATATGTAAAGCTTCAGTAGATAATATGTGAATAAAAATACATGTAGCTTATAAGAAATCAATTTTATAATAGTCGTCTAACACGTGCTAACATATTTTATTTTATTTTTTTAATATGCAAAATAACATGAAAATAGGTTAAGCTGATCACATGCTTGTTTATTAATAAGTAATATAAAAATTTATTCATTTTAAAAGATTGATAAAAACATATAAATTTTATTTATGTAGATTAAATTTTTGTTGATATTCAATTGAAATGAGAGAAGGGTTACTAGATTTAGTGCAACATGACAGTTACAAAATTTGTGATTATAAAGGACAACATTGATCATGAGGGCCCCTATCGGTTTCACTTGTAGTACATGTCTGCACAAATGTATTTAAAAAAAATTGCCACCTACAAAGTGTATCCTACTAAATTGGCTGATGTAACATGGTTGGGTAATTTTCACGGACATCCAGATTTGTCAAACAGATGTAAAATAAAACTCCTGTGTCTTTTACTCTTTCCTTCCACATATTTCATTTGCATTTATGAAAAACCCCTCCAACAATATACTATGTACCATGTACTATTCAATAATTTAATTTCAATAAAATAAAGATTAAATACAAAAATAAACAATAACTACTACACAATATTTACTAGATAAATTAATTTATTGAAATTAATATTTGATAAGATAAATAAATTTATTAAATATACTGATATATTAAAATTTAAATTTCATAAAATAAACAAAACTTTGCATTAATTATATATATATATATATATATATATATATATATATATATATATAACTTAATTGTTTTAATCCTTATTGTCAAGACTCCGTGGACTGTTATGACTAAGATTTAACATAAGCAAACTGGCAAGAATAATGTCATCTCAAACTAAGATTTAATAAAAACCAGAAATTATGTCGTCCCTCCACGAATTAACTTTTTATAAATAATAATTTGTTATTGTTTTTTATTAATTAATAAAGGAAATATTTTTAAATAATATATAAAAGAATATGCATAAATTTTAAAATATATAAATTTATATATTTTATGAAAAAATTATTGATTGGCAAAAAAAAAATTAGAAAATGAATTAATTTTTTTGACTAATAAAAACATAAATTTACTACAAACAAATATAAAATTAAAAATTGGTGTGGAGAGGTGTATTTTATATTAAGCGGAGAGAAGCATATGATCTCGTTACGTATGAATTTTGATATTATGTGATCCTCAAATCTTTTCTTATTTATGTATTTCTTTATTTCGTTGTTGAGATTGTCCAAATATAGATAATATTTTATTGGATCTTATAAGAATGATAGTTCTGTGTCGTGGGATTGTCTTCTCAATTATTTAATTCTATGAAAATGATGGTCGAGTATACTCTTTAAAAATGTTATGTGATATTCTTTGAATTCAATTCATGAATCAGTACATAATTGGAGAGCTAAAAATATCTCAAAAAATAAAAATTAAAAACAACAAAATAATTCCCAGATTGTTGAAGAACTTCAAACCAATAATATATACATTGTCTGACAGATCTGATAGTCTTATAAATATTATGTGATAATCTTTGAATTGAATTCATCTTATCACAAATATAATGGAATATTCTATAATCACATGTATGCTGGTTTAATTGTTGAAATTTATATGAAATCAAATAGAATATGACAAATGTGTTAAATGTTGAAATACGTCATATTATTTTCTGTCATCATTATGTGTAAGGGTTATTTAAATGCCTCAGACATTTCTCTATCAAACGGCTAATTCCAAACTTTCTTTGACACAACAAATGTCTCAATATTTTATATTTATAAACAGTTACATACTGTTTCAAAATATTATGTGATATTTTTTAAATTCAATTCATCTTATCACAAATATAATAGAATATTATATAATCAGATGTGTGCTGCTTTAATTAATCGATTTTATATGAAATCGAATGGACAAATGTGTTAAGCGTTGAAATGCCACACACCATTCTGTATCATACGAATAAAGTGGCCACTTTTCATGGACGACAAATCAGTCACTGTGTTTGACGGTTATTTAAATTCCTCTCACATTTCCATCTTTTCATTGTAAGCGGTGACATGTTCCTCTTTTCCCCCAAGATAGCGTCTCTGTATTCCTCTGTAGTTGAGGCGACTCCAACAATAGTTGGGGTTTTCCTAATCTTCGTCTTCATTTTCTGTAAATTCAAGAAGCTCCTCCTGGGAAATCTCCATCTCCTCGGCTCCCTCCCTCATCACTCTCTCGCAGAGGTTGCAAAGAAATATGGGCATATCATGTTTCTACGCTTCGGCTCTATTCCCACCGTAGTGGTCTGTTCTCATGCCATGGCAAAGGAGTTTCTTAAAAAGCACGATTGGCTTTTCGCTAACAGACCCGCTCCTTCTACTGGGAAATACTTTACGATCGCAAAGCCGTCGGATTTGCAAAGTATGGCGAGTATTGGAGGCAAACGAAAAAGCTTCTCACAATCGAGTTACTCACGGTTTAAAAAACGGAGTGTTTCCAATCCACGAGGGAGGAAGAGGTATCCGTAATGGTGCGCTCCATTTGGTCGGAGAGCGAACAGACTTTCATCCCTCACACAACATATCATCTGCATAATGTTAGACGGCAGAACATTCTCAGATGATGAATTGAGTGGAGGCCATGGCTTTGCAGAAATGCTCTCTGAGATGTTGGCCCTCGCCGGAATCTTTTGCGTTGGAGATTTCATTCCGTTTCTAGACTGGCTTGATTTGCAAGGCGTCTACCGTCGCATGCGAGCCGTTAAAAAAATATTCGACGGTTTCTCTGAGAAGAGAGAGAGCTGAGGAAGATGATGGTGTAAAAGACATGGTGGACGTCCTACTGGACATGTCAAGGAGATGAAAATCACAAGGCTCCACGTCAAGGCAGTGATCCTGGTAAGTTTCGAAATAGAATAATCTACAAGCTTTTAAATTGAAATTGAAATTGAAAGTGGAAGAGAAAGAAAGAAATATTATTAATTTATACAATAAATTTTGAAGTATTTTAAAAGTGTAACGAAAAAATTAATGTGATAAACTTAACTAACCTTATGATTACGGATAAAAATGGTAAAGTAGATGAAACAACATAATTCATTGTTTATCTAAAATTTGTGAATAAGGGAAGTACTTAGTTTGGTTTTCCATCAAAATTTAGTAGCGACACACGATGAAATCTATCACTAACAGAAAATACTTCTTTTTGAAATTCACTAAATTTCTTAATAGTTAAGGACTAAAATAGAATATTCCTCTTGACTATTCATGGATAACATATATAAATATTTGAAAATGTTAAATGTATAAATTATGCCAGCTAATATTTTTTCAAGTAATAAGCAGTGTAATCTCTATAGGTTAGAACTTAAATATCTTATGCTGTATCTCAATTTTCATCTATTTGGTTCAATTGTCTAAATAAACTATATTCTATATAGGAATCCTTTTATATATAGTATTGTTTTACTGTATAACATATAATTTCATATTTATATGATTTAAAAAAATATTCACGAATTTTTTTTCTAAAATTATTAAAAGAAGTATGGTGTCAAAAGATTCTACAATATAGATTGTAGCTAGTATTTCCAACAATGTGATTTTAAAAATTACTTACAAATTTTTTTATCAAAAGAACATTCTGAAATCAATGAATGAAGTATAGTGTTAAAGTATTTTATAATATTTATTGTAGCTAGTATTTCAAGTAATATGACTTAAAATCTGATTGTCTAGATAAACTATGTACTGCATATATGAATTTTTCTTATAGTTAATATATTTTTTCTATAATAAATTTTTATGTTTCTACAATTTAAAAAAATACTTTAAAAATAATAATCTCAAATGATTGAAAAAGTACAATTTTAAAAGATTCTAGAATATTAAATGTAGTTAATAGAATAATCTCAAATCATTGAAGGAATCGTAATGTGAAAAGATTTTATAATATTGATTGTAGTTAGTATTTAAAATAATGTGATTTAAAAAAATACTTACAAAAAAAATAGTCTAAAAATAAAGAAACATTCTCAAATCAATGAACGAAGTGTAGTGTCAAAGGATTTAATAGATTTGATTGTAGCTAGTATTTAAAATAATATGATTGTTTAAATAAATTATATACTACATATATGAATTATTTTATTGTTATTCTTTTTTTATATCATATAATTTTATATTTTTATAGTTCAAATAAATAGTTACAAAATAATAGTTTGAACTGATTGAAAAAACTATAATATTAAAAAAATTATTATATTAATTGTAACTAGTAGTTTCAAGAAATATAATTTAATAGCCAATACATTTTATTGTCAAGATATATAATTAACAAAATATTACTGTTGTATATTAACTAATATAATTGTATATGGATTTGAAAAAATAAATGTGTTTTTTTATTAATGATTATACAAATTTTTATATGAATTTTAATATATAAAAGTTTATAATATATTACAAATTTGCTATTAAAAATGGGTGGATTTTGATGAAAAAAGTGTATGGATAAAAAGAGATTCCAATTAAGATTTCGAAAGAGAATAGACAAAAGTGTGTATCATTTCAGTCAAACAATGAGGGAAATTTACCCTGAAAGAATAGAATTTGGGCATGAAAACAAGGAATAAGAGAGAAAGCGAATGGAGAAAATATTCAATGTAAAACTACAAATTGTAATACTTTTTGACTGGGTCGTGATTATGGTGGTGGTTTTTATTGTTATTATTTCATCACCAAAAAATACATGTAGTAATGCATCACATAGTACATAATAAAACATGGCATATATTATATAAGAAAAAAGTACCACATTTCCTGATACTAGAATTATAATAGCTATTCTTTTCATGAAACATGATATCTCCTTGTCCCTTTCTTTAATCTCTTTCAATTGTTATATTACATTGTCGAGAAGAGATAGGATATGTAGAATCCCCTATTAATTGGAGAT